>JAIGNY010002576.1:0-14179 GCA_020152595.1 Chiridota heheva | reverse complement strand
AATCAGGCGATCCGCAGTTACAAGCACAGCTCCCCGAAGATATGAGCAAATCAACAAGGTTGGATTTCAATTTATTCACTCCTATTGTCCAGTTTGAAAACACTGAACTGCAGTATGAGTACAGAGAAACAAATCCATACAGGCTGTTTAAGATCCGGGGATTAAGCAAAATGGTTGTCCAGTTTATGGTACCCCCTGCCGTTCGAAGCTATGCTAGTGGAAATATGTATCTACACATTTACCACTGTCGTACAACTTCTAATGGAAAAATTGACATGAAAATTAATTCAAAATTTTTCCAAAAAGATTATGCAAATGCACCAGAGTATAATTTTGGAGTGCAAACATTTACGATTCCATATACTGATTTGTCCCTCACGGAGCCAAATGAATTCGAAATTTCTTTAAGCAGTGATAGTCTGGGTGTTTACTGGTTATCAGACATATCATTCTCCTTCGAAAATGAAGCGCACTGCCTCAGGTTTGGTGAAACCTATGGATCCCATGGAAATACGTCTGGTGCTGTATATAGCAACGTAGCTGTGGTTGATGATTACCGTCCACGGGATCCTTATCTTCTATTTAACAAGCGATCGTCAAGTTGTTCGATTGAGTTCTTCACCCCTGATAATTTCTTTGATATTCAGGACGTGAAAGTGACTCTTGCGTTAAACCACTGTAGTACATCTCGTAGGGGTAAAGTAAACATGACTCTGAACGGTAAGATGTACCTTTCTAACTATGGGAATGCCCCCTGGGCTAATTTTGGAGTTCAGACTTTTGATTTGCCCGCGTCCTCTTTGAATGCAGGTGGAAAAGCTAACACATTCAAGATTGATCTCAATTCAGACGCCTACTATTGGCTCTCCGATGTTGGAATTACATTTCAGACGAACCTGCCGAATGTCACCAAATCAAATTACGATAACATCGTGAAGGATTGGATTTTGCACCAAAGGCGAAACATTGCTGAACTTGAAAAGATACCAAGAGATGATCTATCAGCATGGGAATTTCTGCAGCATTCTCCTGCTTGGTTTTATCTGCCTTTTTTGATATGCGCACCATCTGAAGTTGCCGTCTTAATTTCGCACTTCCCAACCTCTTTTATTTCTGTAGGGTTTGCCATGAGAGTCATAAATAGAAAGGCAAGAGAATTTCATGGAGAGTTGTTAACCACAGATCTGCCCAAGAAGAACGCATACAGACATGCGTACTGGTGTGCGCTAATGACAAGAGCTTACGGAGCTGATTTTGCAATTGCACTGAGTGACGCGCACGAGTATGCCCATGTAGATCTTACAATTGAAGGGCCTTTCGATCACGTTACCGACAAGATCAACAACGCCGTAGGAGTGGAACTAGCTTACCATGATACCGCTACCGACCCCGCAATTTTGATTGAACGTGCGTGGGATAATGGGGAGTTAGCATGGGCAAGAAACGTACGGATTGAAAGTGGAAAACAAACTGCTGATATATCATGGCTTACGCCGTTGAAGAAGTTAGCGAACACGTACAAAGTAACCCCTGATTTCTCCGCAACAGAGAAAGCAACATTGGCAAAAATGAATGTTGCAATACCTTCGTTCCCACCAATTCACGATGAATTGTAAATCATATATACTTCTCAAGTTTTGCTAGAGCTTCGGTTTAAATTCTAACATTACAACAATTTTAATAGGGTCCCATGCAGTCCGGTCCACGCTCCCGATCGGCAGATCTCCCGATTGGGAGATCAAGACCTGAGCAGTGACCATAATCTAAATTGTTGTTTAAGTTCAGCCGTTTTTTTTTTTTTTTGCCTGCCAAATTCTGTCATTCTCAAGTTGTACACTTTGGAAATGATATTGGTATTAAAATTTCTGTATAATTTGAGCTTTTGCTGGTGATTAAAATGTTAAAATCTGCTCTTCAAAAAATACTGAAATTAATTTTCAAAGATTACGTTAAAATTTGCTGGTGAAAGTCAAATTTGCGCTGGAGAAAATTTTGTTCTATTACAAGAGTAAAATTTGAATTTTTGCACCATTACTCAAAAAGTACAAGACCTATACCAACCCAATGTTGTACCTTGGTACATCATAAATTGGTGTCCCGTAGACTCCAGGGTCAAAAACTAGAGGTCTGTTTGTACTCGCATGGACAGTACAATCCATCATCATGCTTTTCTTTGGCTTAAACTTACTTAACTTTTATGTATTTGTATAGAGCAATTTGAATTTGGAAAGATGCATTGTGGGTTATAATGACAAAAAAAAATCTGCCGATCGTGATATCTCCCGTTCGGGAGCGTGGACCGGACTGTTATGTAATAGTGTTTTCGTTATGTGCTGTTGAGATTCGTGTGCTTGCTTGTCCAAGATTGAAATGACCGATCGGAGGCCTCTTAGATAATCAGTGGTCCTCCGTCGGTCTGCAGGTCATTTGTCCTGCTTTTTGTAAGCGGTCTTCGGATGGCCAGCTATTGAAAAAGCGAAAAAAAGGATCCACGTATATCTTTTTTGCATTTCTTTTTACTAAAACCAGCAAATAGATCATTACAATTAGTCCGAAAGTTCATTTACAGCAACTAATTGATGAACTTATTAAGTCTGCAGAAGCTTCGCCAGACCAAATGAAACTATTTTATGACTTGAATTCCCAAATAATACATTTTGCATCAAGAAAATATGAAGAATTATTTCAGTACTTATCTCATCACCCACATATGCATACACATGTATATGTGGGGATGAGATATTGTAGTCACTTTGCTGCATAGGCAAAAAATAGGCAAATAGAAAATGTTGTACCATCATACATATCATACCGAAGTACATGAATTTATGTCCCATAGACTCTGGAGGTTAAAAAGCTATTGACCACTTTTCACCATTTTCCCTATAGTTATGGAATGGTAAGTGTGACGTGGGCATGAATGGTGTCATCAATGGGTACGAGAAATGTGAAAACAATTCTGAAGTTGTTTCAGTCATAAGGGTCAGAAGTCAGAGATCAAATATATGATTTCAGAGGGTAACTATGTACTAATTTGTACATTTTTGTGCCAGAAGTCACAGAGACCCTGTTAGCTATTTCCCCACTCTACTGTATGCTTAAGGTGATAAGATCAAAAACTCCATGGATTGCTTTCTTGTTATATTTGTTATCACTTAAAAACTGGGGTACTATATTGAACAAGGTGGTAAACAAAGTGTTGCATAGGAGACAGATATCAGGAGTTAATAGTTTTTCCAATTTGTTTAGAGTCAACCGACATCCGACAAAGAATTACATCCCTATTTTGCCGAAAAGCCTGTATTTTATTTTCATTTTATTGAAAGGCTTTCCGAATGTTGAAACTCACTACCAATGGATATGACAGGATAGTACTCATTATTAAAAAGTTGATAGAGAAGTAAATGTGACTTACAGAATATAAGGTCTATAAAGCTGTAAAGACGTAAACCACTTGTCGGCGAACACTTTTACACTGAAAGGTAGAGTGAGACGTCGCTCACAGCAAACTTTCTACACTATTTTTGTGACACAAACATATAGACCTTTTCAAACCTGTTTAAGCGAACGTACATTATTCTGTACTTTGACCAATCAACTGCCTGGCTGAGTGAATTTTGCCATTGTTACCCAATCACTCAGCTGCAAAACGACTGCTTCCCGCTTAGAGACCTATTTGTATTGTCAAATTTTTATAATATGTTGAAAACGACATGGTAGCCAAAATGAGAGTGTATCGTATTTAGCCATGAGAAAAATGAACGAGGTATTTTCTTTGAGTTTTAAGTTTACCTTTGTAAATATGTTTGCTAGACGTGTTACAAATTTGAAATTAATAACATTGCATGAGGCTCTAATGTAATAGAAAGGCAAAAGATTATGGGAAATATCACAAAATGGCAGTCTCTATGTAGCAAAATAGGAATATTAGGTTCCTAATGGTAGGCATGTTCCCGGACTGAATGAAGAGGATATTAAAATGGCTTCAACACAATTCTTTTTCGTGGTTTTTACAGCTATAATATTCAAGATTACTATGATTAAGTACTAAACAAATTATATTACACCCATGCAGTGACGGAAATCTCATATTTGAACACTTAGTGGGGAGAAAGAAAAACGCTTGTCGGCTTGTCAATATTATTCGACTTTCGTTTCACTTAAAAGTTTTGCGCCCTCACATCAACAATGTTTAGATTTTCCAAGGCCACTGAAAATGTACGCATCACTGCCCCAGACTTCATATATACAGTGTACAATTATACACACAGTGTACATACGTTTAGTCCAGCAGATTTCAGTAAAATTGTGCACTTTTCCTGAAAAGCATGAAATTTGGCTCACACTTAGAGTTTGACGTGCTGAAAAAATTATGGATATAGGACCAACTTCATTTGTTCTAAGATGGCCGCCAAAATGAAAAATGGCCGGCAGGTGGGCTAACAATAGCTACGTAAAACTAATAAATATTGATAAATCCTAAACATAATCTACAGGTTCTAATGATTATTTTCTAATATGGTGGCAATATGGCTGTCATTTGCAAAGTAGCCGCCATATAGATATGTATACTTTTATATATGAGAATTAAATATTGTATATGTACAAACTCTACTAAATTGTTTTGTCTGTGTTGGTATATCTTATTATATTTCAAAACACAATCTGTGATATTTGATTGGTTCTTATCCAATATGGCTGCCAAAATAAAAATGGCTGCCAAATTAAACATGGCTGCCAAATTAAAAATGGCTGCCAAATTAAAAATGGCTGCCAAATTAAAAATGGCTGCCAAATTGAAAATGGCTGCCAAATCAAAAATGGCTGCCAAAATAAAAATGGCTGCCAAATTAAAAATGGCTGCCAAATTAAAAATGGCTGCCAAATCAAAAATGGCTGCCATATAATGTCCCGCATGATTGCAGTGCAATTTTCGTTTGTATAAAAGGTGCACTAGATCTAGACCGAAAAGTATTTTAGGGGGCTCCCCAAAAAATCAAATGCTTATTTAACACGCAACGGTATAGCAAATTTTTGGTTATAATGAATATTCAAGCAACCTTTGCTCTCACGTCGTCTGTGGGCTATGGAGGTATGAAAATTATCGATCTATTAAGGAAGATATATCTATGAAATTCACAAAAACAAGTGCCCTCACTTTTCGGTCTAGTGCTCCTTTAATTTGTCTGAAGCTAATAAGACATTCAAATACACAAATTTTGGCGTAACATGGGAATAGAAGAAGCCCACATTTTTATTACTGGTTCACAAAAAAAACACGTTGATCTGTTCGTTCGTGATATACAAGACGTCGCAGGACCTAACATAATTTTCACAACCAGAACAATGAAGCAGATTGGAAAAGAACATTACTCTAATTTCTTTGCATGAATATTAAGTCAAAAGAATAGTTATTGTTCAGACCATTGAAAAGGAACAAACTAACACCACCAAAACAAACAAAAAAACAAACAAAAATCAAAGACGCCCAGAGTTAGTAAAGAACTTATCAATGTTGGCTTTGAAATTGTGAACAAAACTGGAGCTAACTACCCACTCATGCAAACCATTCCACTCATTAGCAAGTCTTTGCAAAAAGCTAAAATGCTGAATATCTATTCGTGATAACTCTTTGGTCAACTACAAACTGTTACCACGTGTCACATGAAGATTAGCTGAAACATGCAAGAAATTACAGGAAGTCAAAGCATCACCACCAGATAGGAACTTAAAAACCTGAATCATCTCCACATACTCTTCTCAACTCGAGCGTGGTTAAACCAAGAATTCGCAACCTAGATTCATAAGAAAGATTCCTCACTTCGGGAATAAGTCTAGTAGCTCTTCACTGAACCTGCTCCAAAATGAACTAATCCTTCTCATAAAAAGGGACTCCAAGCCTGAATCGCATACTCAATGTGAGGCCTGACTAACTGCTTATACAAATTAAGAACAACCTCTCTACCAAGAAAACAAGTCTCTTCTTATCAAACCAGGCACCCTATTTGCCCTGGCAGCTGTTAAAGCACAGTTTAAAAGGTTTCAGATTACTAGTAATGACAATATGTAGATCCCTTTCTTGATCAACACAACCAAGATTTGAACCATTCATGCAGTAATCAAAAGCCAAATTGCTCTGACCAAAATGAATAACTTTGCATTTATCAACATTGAATGACATCTGCCACGTTTGGGCACCAAGAAACTAACTTATCCAGATCAGTTTGCAACAGTAAAGAATCCCTAGCATCATCAACAATCCTGTACAGCTTAGTGTCATCAGCAAATTCTGAAGCCAAGGGAAACATCAATATCATTAATGAAGATTAAGAAAAGAAGTGGACCCAATACAGAACCCTGAGGAACACCACTTGTAAACTTCTTCCATGGAGATACTTCACCATTAACAACTCTTTGTGACCTGTCAATTAACCAAGAATTAATCCAACTGGCACACTTTCCCTCCACACCAAGTGCCCTTGTTTTCATCATGAGCCTGCCTAATGGAATCTCATCAAATGTTTTTTGGAAATCTAAATAGATAACATCCACATTATGACCAGAATCAACTAGTTTAGAAACATCATCAAAAAACTCTAATAAATTAGAGACACAAGACCTCTAAGGTAAACTAAAAAATAAAATAAAAACGTGTAAAAAAATGGTGAAAGTCATGGCAGCAGTTTTTCCATTTAAAAAAAATGTTAATTTTACTGTAACCGTATTCCCCAATGAGACCGTAAATTTTTGTTTGACTGTAAATGCTGGACCGTAAAATTTTAGTAAACCGTAAATGCTGCACCATAGATTTCAAATACTGTAAATGCTGGGCCGTAAATTTCAAACACCATAAATGCTGGACTGTAAAATTTTAGTAAACCGTAAATGCTGGACTAGATTTCAAATACTGTAAATGCTGGACCGTTAAATTTAAGTAAACCGTAAATGCTGGACCGTAGATTTAAAATACCGTAAATGTTGGACCGTAGATTCAAAATACCGTAAAAAAACCCGGTAAAAGTCATGGCAGCAGTTTTTCCATTCAAAAAACCGAAAATTTTATGGTAACCGTATTCCCTAATTTACCTGTAAGTCTATTGTAAATGCTGGACTGTAAATATTATGCTAAAAATACAACAATAGAGCTTGAAAAAATCACAATAGGTCTAGTGAAGAAGTCTCATTTTTCACTCAATATATGTAAGCAAACATACTACATTAAAAAACTACATAAAACATACTACACTTAACACACAATATTAAACATATAACATTAACATTACATTCTACAACCCATCACAACCCACCATTATCCAATCAATGAACTGAAGCAGTGCATCAATAAGCCACTAGGCTAATGGTGATAAATGATGATGACGTTACAATCCACCAATGAAGAGTAAAAGTTGGAAAACCGCAACATTTTGTGGTTGTGATCCACAAATATTGAATTGTAGTTTGAGAACATCTTATTATACTTGTGAACCCTACTTGAGAAAATCACATTATATGAGATGTTTTAAAAACCAAATACTCCCTGAACACTCCTGAAAACATTTTAACCATACAGACCCAATTGTAACATATAGGTTCAAAGCACCACCACAGCAGTTTCCCTGAAACTGGGAACATTTAGGTATATGAATTGCTCAAACTGATCTAATGATTGTTTCTCTGTATTTCTCTGTGAATTTTTAGGCTCACTTATGTAAAATGTGTAAATCCACACCCATAAATTTCCTACAAATATTCTTTCAATCAGCTATAAAACTGCATTGACTGATGCTTAAAGAAAGAAATTAACATATATCCTTGATGAAAATTTACTGCATGAAAATTTAGAATCTACTAAAACCCCACCTTCCACTGTCAATCCCTACCGTCCACTCTCAAACCCACCATCCACTCTACAACTCACCTTCCACTCCAAAACCCACCGTCCACTCTTAAACCCACCACCTACTCTGCAACTCACCTTCCACTCTAAAACCCACCGTCCACTCTTAAACCCACCATCCACTCTACAACTCACCTTCCACTCTAAAACCCACCATCCACTCTTAAACCCACCATCCACTCTACAACTCACCTTCCACTCTGACACCCACCATCCACTCTTAAACCCACCATCCACTCTACAACTCACCTTCCACTCTAAAACCCACCATCCACTCTTAAACCCACCATCCACTCTATAACTCACCTTCCACTCTAAAACCCACCATCCACTCTTAAACCCACCATCCACTCTATAACTCACCTTCCACTCTAAAACCCACCTTCCACTCTAAAACCCACCCTCCACTTAAAAACACACCCTCTCTTCTAAAAACATCCTCCCTTCACCTACCAGTTTTCCTACCAGTTTTCCACTCACCTTCCCACCCAACTCATCTATGGATATACTGTGGTTGAAAATACATCTCCCACCTCATCTCTAGCAATGTTTGTGATAAGATTTCAAAGTTATCGGCATTATTTGCTGTCTTAAATATCAGCTTCCACATAATATTTTGCTTACTATTTATAATAATTTAATATTACCTTACCTCTCTTATTGCTGCATAACCTGGAGGTGGACCTACCATTCAAATATTAAGAAACTTTTCATCCCCCAGAAAAGAGCATTGCAAGCCATCTCCAATTCTTCCTTCAATTCCCCGTCAGCCCCCCTTTTTCTTAATTTAAAGACACTTGATATTTTTGATTTATTTAATTACCATACTTTTATTTTTATGTTTCGTTATCATAAGGGCACCCTTCCAAACATTTTTTCACATCATTTTGCTTCCAACAGTTAATTTCACACGTACAATACACGCAATGCCAACTCCACTGTACAATCTTAATATCTCTAAACATTTTATAAAATACAAAGGCATTTTTATATGGAATTCCCTACCATTTAATCTTCGAAATTGTTCCACTCTCATGACTTTTAAAAGTAAACTTAAAGCCCATCTTATCAAATCCAGTAATAATTCTAGGAACTAACTCGTCCTTCACTTTTCGTTTTTGGTATTTTATGTGTATAACTATTGAATTTTTTCTTTCGTTTTTTTTTTAATTCTTGTAACTGTGTAAGGGGGTACCTCACCTACAAATACATTCGTGTCTTCTGAGTGCTCCCCCAAACCAATTAACTTTGTGAATATGTCACTTTTGTTATATTTTGTATTATGGTTTGAAATAAAGTGCGATCAATCAATCTCAACTTGCTGTCCCTTTCTTCATTCATGGAGGTATTAACTAAAACAGGTAATAGCGCCATGTTTTATTGTGCACCAGCTCTCTCAATCTGTCTACCAGATAACTTGGCATAATAATAAAACATTCAAACTCCTTAACTTTCATTTGATTAACCCCATTAGAAACAAACATGACTTGACATGTCAAGTTACAAATCATATGATCCACGTAATTTCAGACTAAAAGCTCAATGCAGATTCATCTGGAATTCCTTTGAAAAGCAAACTTCTGTGGATAGATGGGCAGATGTAGGCAGACAAATGGTAACAATGGTATACACCATTCAACAACTTATTAGCATTTTCAGTCTGGAAGTTTTCATGTTAAATTACAAATCCAAACTCTTCAATTTCAAACTATTTTATCTAATTTTTAGTCTGAAAATGAAGAGTTAAAATCAAATTGAGAAAATTTAGCCTCTCTTATTCAAAGAATTGTGACAGATTACAATGAAATTACATAAAATAATAAAGAGGTATGGTATGGCCATTGACAATAATTGAAGGAGCACTGGACCGAAGAGTGACGACGTATTTTTAGGGGTCCCCTCAAAAACTCAAATGCTTATTTAGCATGCAACGGTATAGCAATTTTATGGTTTCTATGAATATTCAAGTGATCTTTGCCCTCACGTCATCTGTGGACTACGGAAGCATGAAGTGTATCAATCTGTTGTAGATGATATATCTTTGAAATTTGCAAAAACAAGTGCCCTCACATTTTAGTCAAGTGCTGCTTTAAAAAAAAAAAAACAGTGAAATGGCCATTTTCAAACCGATTTTGAAATATATTTGCAGTAAATAACACTGTCATTACATGTTTATAACCCCTTTAATCTTTTTTTAAATGGCTAACTCTGTTCTAAAAAGAAATATTCCCATAAATTATCATAATCATGTATATGCTTCAGACTGTACAATAAAGGAAATAAATTTGTTTCTTTTATTGTCCTCAGTCATATAAAGGATTATGAAAATTCATGGGAATAATCCTGTAAAGAGTTGAGACTCTCTATACAATCCACCCACTGTAGAAGCTTGTTGTGGTATTGGCCAAGGCAACTGCTTTGGTGCGAATGCTTCAATACGTCTTTCCCTTTCTGGTTTTGGCCCTTTCTCTGGCCCTGGGTTAATCTGCACAAAAAATCTGAAAAGTAAAATGACGTTGCATATTGTATTGAGATTCAAAAACAGGAGTAATATTGACAATGAATGTTAAAGGAATATTTTCATGGATTTTGACATTCATTGGAAGGGGTCCTTAAACGGGACTTCTTCTCATGGATCCCTACTTTTGCTTCACCCCCGGACCACACAATTTATATGTGGGAACTCTGCGTTAAATTTCAGCCATTTTGGGGCATCAAACACAAGAAATCTTTAGACCAGGGCTTTGTCCATAAACCTTGGTTTCTTTAATTTCAGGGGAAATTTCTCCTATTGCCCTATGCCTGTATAGAAATGGTAACCTAAATGCTCATCCATTTCTCTGAGTAGATTTTAACATTTGAATTTGATATTATCTTTTTTCATCAGTAAATTTGGGTTGATTTTAAACAATTGTGTATGGGCGGCCGTTTGGGCAAAAATTAAATAGATAGAAAAATACTAAGAAACATGAATTAAAAATGGAAAAGAATAGAAAGGAATACAAAAGGAAAGTGTCTAATAAATAAATAAACAAACCTTTAAATAGAAAATAAATAAAAAGAATTCAATACAAAGTAATTTAGAAAGAAAAATAAACAAGCAGAATCATATAGATTTAAAATGAAATAAATATTTTAAAAAAGCAATACAAAAAAAAAGTATCTAATTAAGGAAAATATAATTTGAATATGAAATAAATAAAAAGAAAACAATACAAAAGAAAATAAATAATGCAAAATATATCAAATGGAATTTTAGAGGACGATGAAGAGAAAGCAACAAAAATAATAAATAGAAAAGAAACACAACTACAATTAAAAATCGATAACACACAATGTTCCACTACAATAAGAAAGAATATAAAAATACTATACAAACAGATAATATATCTCCCAAATAGGTTTTTTTTCTCTAAATATATAAACATTACTATATCTATAAAACAGTGATATATCTTTAAACAGAAATATAAGTGCAGACAGCCTTTTATCTGTTTATCATAAAAACAGGAATGTATAAGTACAACAAAATATATCTGAATACAAAATAAATTATAAGGAGAAAAAAAAACAACGGATATGTAAAAAGAGAAATATGCGCAGCACTTTGCGCACCACAATGCACTTCACCAGGATTTGTGCCCAAGCATGGTGAGTATGGGCCTACAAGCTGACACTGGCGCTCGAATGTGTTATGTTTGTGCAATGTAATGCTATGCTCAGCGTGGAGCCAACTTAAGACCCAGGGCTTCAAAACGTGGAAAAACAATTATCAGAATTTTGTTTTCAAAATTAATTTTCACAACTTTCCTTTTGTTTTCTACCACTACAAGTTTAGTTTCTATGAATGTTAAGACAATTTAATTTTCAATGAAAAAGTCAAATTAAAAAAATTATCAACAAAAATATGCAAATTTGCACATTTTAGGCCAAATTAGGCCAGTTTTCCTAGTGAATAATAAAAAGTGAATAATAAAAAATTTAAAAAATTAAAAATTAAAAAAAATAACGATTTTTTTAGATATTTAGAGAGATTTCCTTTCCATTGATACCAGTCTAATTTTTTTTTTTCAAGGCAAAACATGCAAAACCAATGAAAATAAACCAAAAAATAATCACCGCTCTATTACTAGCGGGAAAAAAAAAAGCCACGTGGTTCAGTGCGAGATCGAACTCGAGCCATCGCGTGCTGTGCGCTGAGATTTGCCACTAGACCAAAGTGTCTAACTAGAAACGAAAATGCTTGATAATAACTTAAATCAAATGTACCTGCTTTTTCTGATATCAATTAGAAGTACATGGCTTGGCCTTTCTTACGATACATTTCGCGTACAGTAGGTGTACTGCAATCAGAACTTACATTTTTTTTCAAAATTATCAAATTTGCCACAAAATTTGCCAAAAAAGATATTGATGGTAGGGGCAGTCAAATTCAACCAGAATTGGATACTTGATGTCTTTGACAGTTGTTCACGGCTTTTCAAGCAAAAGCTAGGTCTAGAAGTATGGCAAGGAAGCTTTTGAAAAAGAAAAGTTTTTTCTTAAATTTTGTGAATTTTAATTTTTTTAATTCTCTCTTTTTCATTCCAATTTTTTTCAAAATTTTTCTACACAACTTTCATCAAAAAGTTATATTTTCTGAAAGAACTATTCAAGCTCTTTTAAATTTCACCAAGATCACTCCTGTGGGCTTATTTGATGAAAAGTATGTCCCAATTGAGCGTGACATGACCGTGACATGCTTGGTCTGGGTATTTAAGGGCCTCATGTGGAAAAAAAGAATACGGAAACAAATTCCAACCCAATATTTGTAGAGGCTGTAGGCCTAATTAGAAGGGCAACAGAGCTTTTGTCGGAAGCAATAGAATGGAGTGCCCTGGCTAAGAGTACCAGTACCCTTCGATACCGTGGCTCAGACAGCTGTACTTTTCCATACCTACTGCCTGACGCAATTGTTTGAGTCGTGTGTTAACGAAACCGATATGCATATACAATATCTGTGGTGCGCAGTGAAACTGCTGCCAAGTATAATCGGTATTTGCAAATGTACACAACACATGTTACATTGCATTGTGGTGCGCAAAGTGCTGCGCATATATATCCTTTTTTACATTTTTTGTTTGTTTGTACGTATATCTTTTTTTGTACGTAAATAATTTGTTGTACTTATAATTCTTTTTGTATATATAAAAGGCTGAGACTATACTGACATTATAGATACATTGATTTAAAGATAAAGATTTAAAGACAAATTTAAAAAAAAGCTGCTTATAGAGGCATCTTTATTAAATATATTAACGTTTATATATAAGTAGTTTTATTGGAGATGTATTTTCTGTTTGTATATTACTTGGATTTTGTTTTCTTTTTATTTATTTCATATCTAATTTGTCGTTTTCTTATTACTATATACTTAAATTACACATTTGTTTCTTTTTATTTGTTTCATTTTTAGTTTATATTTTTCTTATTATCTTGTGTATTTATTTGTATGTATTGCATATTCAATTTATATTTTTGTATGACATCCTTTTCTTTTTATTGGTTTCTTTTCCATCATTTCATTTTTAGTTTATGTTTTTCTTATTATCTTGTGTATTTATTTGTATGTATTGCATATTTAATTTATATTTTTGTATGACATCCTTTTCTTTTTTATTGGTTTCTTTTCCATCATTTCATTTTTAGTTTATGTTTTTATTAATAATTGTTCTCGAATTTCTTTTGTATTGAATTCTTTTCATTTATTTCATATTCAATTAATATTTTTCTTATAACATACTTTTTTTAATGGTTTCTTTTTGGTTTATTTTATTCTTATATTTATGTTTCTTACTAATTTTTTTTCTTTTTAATTTTTGCCCAGAAGGCTGCCCATAATTGTGGGGCATCATAGTCAAGAAATAATCTTCACCCTTGGACCCAAGTTTCTAAACATGGACATATAGAAACCAAGGCCCCCCAAAAATCTACTGGGAGGGGAATGCACCATTTTGGTTCTCCCAATAATGAATTATTTTTGATGAGTCCAGTAGGCCAGTCAGATTCCATGGCATATTTTTTTCTGGAAATATTCAAATTTGGGGAAATTTCCTTCATTTTCAAAAAAAATTTCAAGAAGTTTTTATCAATTTTCGGAAAATTTTCTTTCTTTTTGAGAAGTTTTCTTCAATTTATGTGCAATTTCCTTCATACCATTTGGAGGAGTTTTCTTGAATTTTCATGGAATTTCCTTTAATTTCATGGAATCTGCTGCAATTTTCGTGTAATTTCCTTTTATTC
>JAIGNY010002575.1:0-14548 GCA_020152595.1 Chiridota heheva | reverse complement strand
TTTTATGCCGAAAATCAACCCGATTATGAAGCGCTGAAGCGAGTTTTACCTCACGTGGAGTTTATTAGAGGCCTACCCACCGAAGACGATCTGAAACATTTGGATCCGGAACGTAATAATATCATTGTCATTGACGATCTCATGAGTGAATTGAATCCCATTGTAACGACACTTTTTACCAAAGGCAGTCATCACCGAAACATATCCGTGTTGCTTCCTGTACAGAATTTGTTTTTCAAAGGCGGACGCACCCTCAGTCTCAACACCCACTATCTCGTCTTCTTTAAAAATCCGCGCGATGCTTTTTCTATCGATCATTTGGCTCGTCAAATATCCGCGACGCCTACACCGACGCCACACGAGAGCCGCATGGTTCCCTGTTCATCGATTTTACCCCTACGACGCCCGATCGATGTCGTCTGCAGACCGGTCTGTTCGACGTGTATATACCAAGATAAATAAATGGACAACAGTATCGTCTAACTAGTTTATTTGACGTTATGACGTGGTTCCGCAAAGTGTCTATAAAAAATGAACAATGTTTGGCTTGTAACTTTAAGTTTTAGATAATTGTTTGAACTGTAGTGTCTATGTCACTGTACATTTAATTAATTTGTTGCTTATGAGGTTTCTATCATGGAAAAATTCAATGAAGTGTTAAAGTGGCTCGTCTTCTCTGTATGGGCGTTTCACCCAATGTTACATGCACGGATGTGTAAATACATTTATGAAATACGTTTACCAAGGTGGGGTAGTGTTATTTATCATGGAGAACCCTATCACAAAGCGATCGCTAAAGGTACATCAAGACAACGTCTTCACGTATTGAACAACGCAAATAAACATTTATTACACTGCTTACGTGAGTGTGCCCTAAATGTATTAGAAGGCAAGGTGAAGTTAAGCCCGTCGGAGAAGAAAGCTATTGCAAGACATCGACGCAAGTTACAGGTGTTAGTCTACCCAAACATCCCGCAAAAGTACAAACGACACGTGTTACGTCAACGTGGTGGATGGAAACTTTTTCAAAACATCGTCGCCCCAGTACTGAAGCAGCTTCCAAGTTTGTTGCCTGCCGTGATCCCTCTCCTGTTGTAATCATGAAGAAGATGATGGTTGTCAACCTGTATGCATTAACGCGCCAAACGCAGCTGTTTGAAACGCCGGAAAAGACCAAGGTGATGGTTTTGAATGACAACATGCGAGAGATTCTGGAACAACGTGATATTACCGACGAGGAAAAAGTCAAATTGTACGAAGATGCTTTGGTGCTGTACACAACATACCGACGAAAAACGCTGGGTCCGCCGACACCACCTACACCGCCACCGACACAACCGCCAATCCCCGAGAGACAAATCATCGAAGACGTCATTACCAGCGTACCCAAAGCGTTACGAGCAAAAGCAGAACAGTTGACCAAGACGGTGTTACGCGAGATGACATGGAATACTAAAGGCGAACTGATGGTCGACGGACAAGTCGTACCTGGAACCCACATTTTGGATCTGATCAACGACGCAATCCGTTCCCGAATATCATTCACCCCGCAAGAACGCAACGCATTTGTGAAAAGCTTGTCGCGCATCAATGTTCCTCAAGAGTTAATCGGCAATCGTGACGTATGGGATCGACTTCAACGTTTTCAACGTACAGGAATATTTGACAATGGCCACCTAGTAGAACGTAAAGACATCCTTCCCGTGGCAATGCGCATGGAGCCCTGGGAAAACAACGACAACCAAACGTTAGAACTACGCACATCTTTCATGACACGTACTCGACGCAGAGATCGTTTTAAACAAAAGTACTGGTAGTTGCAGTACCCTGAGAGCTAGTAAGATTCAATCACTCCCATCCTTCCCATTTAGTGATAAGGTTGCCGTCATGGCAAACATATCAGTACCTTTAGCGACTTTAAGCAATTTTCTACAAAACATTACATGCATCAGCGCTTGTTGTAGAGGACGTGTGATTCATCATGACGATGAAAATATCTAGGACGGAAAATGAGAAAGTGGAAAAAATCCTTCGAAACATCTACTACGATCCATCACATTCCGCTGGTTTCGCCGGAGTCTACAAGCTATACGCAGTGGTCAAGAAACAGTTCCCGAATCTGACGAAGACCTCGGTTCGATCTTGACTTGGGAATCAAGATACGTACATAAACCCTCACGGCGCAGATACTCCAGAAATCGCGTTATCGTGAACGGCATCAACAAGCAATAGCAAGCCGATCTCGTCGATCTTAGTGTTTATTCTCAATATAACAAAGGAACAAAATGGCTTTTGACGTTCATCGATATATTTTCCAAATATGCTTGGGACATCCCTCTGAAAAACAAAACGGGTGCGTCGTTTCTTGTTGCATTTAAACAAATACTGTTCAAAGAGGCTGGACGTTTACCGCTGAAGCATGCAGACAGACAAAGGATCGGAATTTTACAACCGCCAGGTGAAAGCATTTTTGAAAGAAAAAGGCGTCCAACTGTTTTCGACGGAGATTGGGGCAAGTGTCATAGAAAGATTAATTCGTTTGTTAAAATCGAGAGTGTGGCGTTATTTTACGGCCAATGACACGTACAACTACGTGGACGTCTTGTCGCATCTGATGCCGGCATACAACGCTGCACGCCATCGAAGTATTGGAAGAGCATCCGAAGACGTGAATTGGACCAACGAGTTAGACATGTGGCAAACACTTACTGACTTAACGGAGATGCAAAGTCTACGGTCAAGTCGACATCAAATTCACGCGTCGGAGACGTCGTTCGGCTTAGTATGGTATCGCGTCCATTTCGAAAAGGTTACTTACCCCAATGGACGGACGAAGTGTTTGCGATCAACAAAGTGATCCAGCAACAACCTATCGTGTATACGGTGAAAGATCTTGACGGCGAACCGGTGAAAGGCACCTTTTACCGTGAGGAATTGCAAAGGATCGATAAAAAGGAAGCCGATGCTCTCTACAAAATCGAAAAGATCGTGCGAACCCGTAAACACAAGGACAAAAAGCGGGAGTATTTGGTCAAATGGTACGGTTATCCCAGCAAATTTAACATTTGGGTCGACGACGTGGTTCAATCCTAATGTGTGACAGTCAAAACCTTCATTAACGTAAACGTCATTGTCGTGGCCAAATCGTTTTACATAACGCTACCCAGCAAGGGGTCCATGGACGTTTTTCCTGACAAGACGGTCACCGAGTACAAGAACAAACTTCCGAGACCTTTGCATTTGGACGGCGAAGGGGAAGTCGGACTTGTCGAGTGCACGAGCCCGTACTCGTGGTTTTAAATCTGCAACGAAACCAGCAAGTTTTACTTCAAGGAATTAGCGGCGCACCCAAACTGGAATCCTAAGGAGTTGGCGACGCACTCAAACTGGAATCCTGTGGAATTACATCCAGTAAAGTTGTTTTTTGATAAACAGGCAATCTTTGACAGAACATATCTACCAACAACTTTAAATCGAAGAGAAGTATTGCATTTTTACGGTGTCAATGGCAACGGTCAACTGAAACTACGCGCCTGTCTTAATTGTGAAGTGAAACTGGGAGGCAAGATCACGCAAACACTCGGTGTGTCAGACCCACATGTGCTGACGAGCAAATGGGAATGCGGACGCTATTCATGGCGGAAGCAGAATGTTCACCAACTGCTTGTGTACACAGACATTATCACATCCCATCCGGTGGGAGATCACGAAGTATCGTTGTTGAGAAGTTTCAGCGTCACAAATCTGCCGGATTTTGGCTCGCCCGTGGACGTCGTACCTCCATTTGTCGCCTACTATCCCATCAACAGGAGCCCCATCGACACAATCGAGATCGCCCTCCGCGAAGAAACAGGACAACAAATTCCGTTCACGTCGGGACGTACCATCGTCACGCTACTTTTTCGTCAACGACGTTCTGCGTGACTCTAGCAATATAATTGTGTAAACTGCGCATCAATCCTCATTTACACATCAGATAACATCATGGCAGGACCTTTACCCGTGTTTGCAGGACCTGGAAATCAACGAGGCTACGGTCTCGGAGGAATGCTTTCGGGACTCTTTAGGACAGCACTACTGTTTGTGAAACGGGATGCTGTGAGCTTGGCAAAAGAAGTCGGTAAAGAAGCGTTGATTACTGGTGCAGGAATTTTGAAAGACGTGTTGGCCGGACAAAGCGTGAAACGAGCTGCATCTCGTCGAGCGAAAGCGGCTGGACAACGTTTGACACGCAAAGCCCTGAGTTGCGCAAAAGTGCGATTGCAACAGCTTGGTACTGGTACAAAGAATCCACTTCGTCAGCATAAAGCCAAGATAACAAAGCTGAAGAATCCCTGGAGTGATGCTCGTTTGAATCAGTATTTACGTCAACGACCGTTGCTTTACGTCCAACCCCAGAAATAAGAAGGAAAATACTTGGGGTAAATACTCATTTGTTATTTGTCCACGGAACCGTCAACATGGCTCTCGTTCACGCTCACTCTTTACAGTGCTCTAAATCCGAAATGGAATTGTTTACCGTGCTGCCAACGCAGATGTTTTTCAAAGACAGCAAATACGTCAAATACCGTCCGTTCGGTGGTTTGAACGCCACAGGACCCATTGAATTCGTCATCCCCGGAACCGGAACCAAGTACATTGACATTGACAGCACTCAACTGTATCTCAAAGTCAAGATCACGAAAGCAGATGGGACAAACTGCGACGCGACCGTCAACGACAAAAACGTGGCCCCCGCCCACCACTTAATGCATTCGATGTTTTCTTAAGTGGACGTGTCTCTCAACGGTAAACATATTACTGACTCCACACCCACGTATCAGTACAGAGCGATGATTGAAATGCTGCTCAACTACGACAAAGAGGCCAAAGACACCCACCTCCAATCGCAACTGTATTTCAAGGACACCGCCGGTCACATGGATTTTTACAACTTAACGGCTAAAGTCATTCCTAATACAGGCTTGAAACATCGGTTCGACAATACCAAAGGCAGCAAAGTCTTTGAAATGATGGGCCCGATTCATGCTGACATCTTTGCACAGAACAACGTGTTATTACCTGGCGTGGAAGTACGACTGAAGTTACATTGCACCAAAGACCCATTTTGCTTAATATCAGCAGCTGAAAATGCCAATTTTCGAGTTTATATCTTGAACGCCACCCTGTACATGCGAAAGGTGACGTACAGCAGCACCCATTTGTTAAACGACATCGCTATGCTCAACCAAGAACCAGCCGAGTACAAGATTCGACGCACCGACCGTCCTCCGCAATATCGCCATCCCGATGGGCACCCAGAATTTGCAACGGGACAACGTGTTTTGGGGTGAACTACCTAAACGGGTAGTGCTTTGTCTGGCGGACACGTCTGCATTCAACGGCGATTACACCAAAAGCCCATTTCGTGTTCAATAATTGAACCTGAACTACTTGACCTTACATGTCGACAAGAAACAGTATCCTGCCACACCGCTCACCCCAACTTTGGCTCACACTAGACCCTACGCAGTTAGATCCAGCTGTTTTCGGCCACAGGTCGTTGATATAGCGATGGGGGTATGGATATTACGTCGTCTGACTTTCTCGGCGGTTACACAATGTTTTCTTCCGATCTGACACCTGATGGATCTCATGGACAACATTATTCAGTCAACAAACCAGGCAACTTCCATCTAGATCTAAAGTTTGGAGCCACACTACCGACTACCACGAGCCTCCTCATCTACGCTGAATTTGACAACATAATCGAAATCAATAAAAACCGTAACATTCTCTAGGACTTCACTTATTAGTCATGGAAACGTCCGACCTGATACATCTCTTGGATCCCGATGCATTCACACGCTGATTAACGTGCGGCGTGTACAATGGCGTTCACGCGGCCGATCAATTAAACGAACCGCTTCATCGCCCGACCGCATTGGCGATCAACACGGATCCGAGCTGGAAACCGGGCCGGCATTGGATTGTCATTTACATTCCCGAACAAGGACCCTGTGAGTGTTTTGATTCTTATGGTGAATTGCCTAATAGTTCTGCTATACGAAATTACCTGAAGGGGAAACCGGTAGTCTGCAATCGCAAACCGCTCCAGAGTCCGGGATCAGACGTGTGTGGCCACTATTACATCTACTATTTAATACACCGAGCGCGAGGACAAACCATGGATTTCATCACGGCATGGTTCGGAGAGAATGTGGAACGTAACGATGAGGACCTTTTTCTTGTTTAGAAATACATGCATCCTCCCCGCCCTTTTTTTCTTAAAAATTTGCCAAAATTCTTGTCACAAAGTGTCAAGGAATAATACAAATAAACGTTATACAAATAGTCTTTCGGGAAAATCGATAGGTCTACCTCTCATATTGATTTTTGGCGCGAGTTTATTTGAGTGCTTAGTATGTACCAACTGCAGTTAATCGGTGCTGCTTCTGGGGTCATTTCATGACATGCATTAAACTTCTAATTGTAGAAGAAACCAAGCGCAATTTGGGTTATATCTTTCGTCAAATGGTAAAACGGGCCTTTTCTTAATATAGGATATATAGTCGATCAATTTTGTGTACATCATGCGTATTTTTTTGTTATCCGCTGTTGCATGGGTTTGTGAGCCTTTAGTGTTAAATTTGTGATTATGTGATGTATAATAATGGGGGTTAAAATGTTGTAGAGCCGATCGATACATCATTTCTGTGCATAATGCGTGTTTAATAATAGGTGGATAAAGTTTGATTATATGGTGTATAATAATGGGGTAAACCTATCTGTTAAGATGAAACCTCTTTGCGTGGCAAATCGATATCAATAGTTAGAGGGAAAAGACATTCATAATCCATGTTTGTTTATTCAATATTGGATCAATATAGATCCTTTGTTTAGATGTCCTTGATGTCTGTTACCAGGGCATTATGGAATAAGGAATGAAAGGCTAATATTAAATAATGGTATTGGTCTATTACATACGTAACAGATTTATGTCATTTTTAATCAATCAGATTGGTCAATTAATAGTGGTGTGATGACCATATATGGCAACAGTATTGAATGTCATTCAAGAATGAACATTTAAAAGCGGGCTGAAGATTTTGTTTTATCATTCATTTGTTAGCATTCGTCAGCTACACTAACAACCACAACGTCTTATTATATATTGAGTTATATCAATTATAACGTGTTGACATTTCGTGTTAAGCTTACTGTGGTGTATTACTACATTGTGTGCATACTGCGTGTTTTGATTACCATGACTCACTATCACTATAAGGAGAGAAACAGGAGAGGTCAATCATCGTTTTGGAGAACAGTTGGGGTGGTGGAATATGAGCCTGATCTTGATGACAATGAGTTGTTTTTGGCGTCATACAATTATGAGATGTAAATGGATATGGAGGAATGGGATATTGATGAACCAAACTACGAAAAGCAAATGGACATTGAAGAATGGGACGTCGATTCGCAAGAATGTCAACGGACCACCGACGAACTGGACGGCATGGTAGCTCGAAGTGTGAATAAATTACCTCAGGAACTTGACCAATTCGTCGACCACTTGGTACAAAAGTACAATGTCGGAGAGCAAACAAGAATGGGTGGCAACCTTGAAGATCAGGAAGGGTCAGAGGAGAACAGGACAGGTTGGAGAATATGGACGTAGGAGGCAACGAAGTAGAGGACGGGGAAGTCACTTTCGAGAGCTGCTATTACATCGCCGAGACTCGAGGACGTCAGATTCCAAGGTACCATTCTGAAGCCAATAAAGATGTGATTTGTTCTGACGGGGAGAGAATTGCCCAACTGGTCAATAGAGAGGGAGACGTCGTCATTGCCTTACACGCCATTTTCAAACGTTTGATCGAACGACTGGTCCAAGGCTTTGCAGCACACGATCGTGTGGGTTTTGAAATTCACGCACCAACGTTAGACATACCGATATGGATTCAGCTCATGCGGAGAGACCAAGTAAGTGTTGAACGTATCCTATCCACGATAGCTCGAGTACTACAATCCAATACCGCTATCGTACTCCACGGCAATGTTGAAATTCGAGTCCTCCACATCAAAATGTTTCGGGGGAGCGGACGCAGTAACATGCAAAAATGGATTTTAAAAAAACGATCCATCATCCGCATTACGAACAACGACCACCTCTGTTTAGCTCGAGCTCTCGTGACCGCCAAAGCTCGCATCGATAAAGAGACTGATCGTACTGTCAACTGGAACAATATTCGGCAAGGTAAAGTGACCAACAATGTTTAGCAAAAGAGTTACACGAACCCTCTGGCGTGGCGCTTGGACCTTGTGGCTTAGACGAAGTCAACCAAGCCGTGTTACTGACTACTAAGTGAACGTACTTACGACGAATCCCCAAAACTTGTTTGTGTTTCGAGGGCCTCCTCGTGAGAAACAGCTTTATCTACTCTACCACGATGCTCATTTTTACGTTGCTATTTCGCTACCTGAGTTATTAGATGTGGCCAACTGTTGCGATCGCTGCCTGAAAGGATACCAAGATTTCGACCACCACCGTTGCCGTAACGCCTGAGAGTGCTGTTTTAATGCAGGGAAGGAGGAATGCCAATTGACTGAATGGATGCATTGCGACAATTGTGACCGATCGTTTAAGAACCCGACTTGTTTTGCAAACCACAAGAAGATTCGGAAAAAAAACCAAACCAGGATTCAAACCAAGACAAAAACACCGCCACGTACGATTTGTCAATGTATCCGTCGTTGCCCTACTTGTGGTACCACTGTTAAGGATCGACACAAATGTGGTCAACGATACTGTCGAAACTGCGAAGGTTACCAATCAAAGGACCATCTTTGCTACATGCAAGTAATTAAGGATAGGGAAAGCAGAAGGACACGTTGAAATCGATGACGAAGAGGCTCGAATTATTCTCGGTTTGAAAGACGAGGTAGAGGAGGAAGAAGAGACCCTTCCGTAGAAAAAAATTTTCTTCGATTTCGAATGCATTCAAGAAGATAAGCTCGACAACGGTGGTTACATGCATGTGCCGAAGTACTATGTAGCGCGTCGTGTTTGTTTAACCTGCATCCACGACAATGATATCCGTCAAGACTGCGAAACATGTAGCGCGCGAGAACACATCTTTTCAGGAAGAAATACTCAAAAAGACTTTTGCCAATGGGTACTTTCTCCAGAGAACAAAGGAGCCACGGCTATTGCACACAACATAAAAGGATACGATGGCCATTTTATTCTCGACCACATGAACAACATCGGAATGTGCCCCAATGTCATGATGAACGGAGCTAAGTTGATGAGTATAGACTTGAAAGAAAAATCCAGAAATAAGAAAAGAAAAATGTCACAGCCTTGAGGATCATTGACTTGTGCAACTTCATTCCGGCTCCGCTCTCATCCCTTCCCAAGATGTTCGGATTGACAGGGATGAAAAAGGGATTTTTTCCGTACCTTTTTAACACCAGAGCTAATGAAAATTACGTCGGTCCATGGCCTGCAGTTGATACCTATAATCCCGATCACATGAAACCTGCTCAACGCAAAGCTTTTTTCCTTTGGTATGAGGAGCACAAGGCCAAGATTTTTGACTTGGCTCGAGAAATGTACGAGTACTGTTGCAGCGACTTAGAACTGCTTCGTCGAGGATGTTTGAGATTCAGAAAAGAGTTTTTGGAGACCACCGGAGAGACCCCTTCGAAAAATGCATCACTATCTCTATGGCCTGTATGCGGATGTTTCGACGACAATTCCTACGCTCTAATACGATCGCTCCAGTTCCTCATCGTGGTTACGATTTATGACACCCAATCCGTCGAAGCTCTGTAATGATTGAAATGGTTGGAGCACCAAGACGGTCGATGCATTCAGCATGCTCGGTCCCGTGGAGGAGAAAAACACAAAGGGTCTTACAAAGTTGACGCTTGGGATGAAGCGTCAAAGACTGCCTTTGAGTTCTACGGTTGTTTGTTGCATGGTTGTCAAACCTGCTACCCAAGAAGAGATCAGAAACTGCCAGGTGTCGAAACAACCGCCGAGGATGCTCTCATCCAGCTCAATCGACGACGTCAGTGGTTTATTAATGAAGGTCGTCGTCAAGGCTGGCAATTAGTGGAGATCTGGGAATGCCAGTTCCGAGATGAGCTGGCGAGGAATCCGTTGATGAAAACCCTTAGCGATAACCTGAGACTGACATCACCTGTCCAACCACCAAGAGACGCTTTCTTTAGAGGACGCACCAATGTTATTAAACTGCACCATGTCGTTGCAGACGATGAAAAGCTGTAGAGATCGGGTATTGCGTTGTACATGTCGAAGAAATGTAGCATTTTAATCAAACGGTACGTTACGACCCTCAACCGGAGCAGCAGATTTGTTCACGGCTTATATCAACACGTTTCTGAAAATGAAACAAGAAGCGAGCAGATGTCATCCAGGATGCGACACCGAAGAGCAACGTCGCCAGTACATCAACGATTACGAAACTCGCAAAGGTATCCGACTCGACCCACAAAACATCGAAAAAACGAGGAAAAGCGTGCCGTGGCTAAGCTGATGTTGAACTCCTTCTGGGGAAAAGTTTGGTCAACGCAACACACTCACCAAGACAGAGTGTGTCAACACCCTGGAAAAGTTCTACAAACTGCTGATGGATAAATCCAAAGAAGTGAAATGTGTGCAGTTTAACAATACGTTCACCGCCAGGATCCAGTGGGTCGATACCGATGAGTATATTGAGGTGTCACCTAACACCACATATTCAATGCAGCCTATACCACGGCCCACGCTCGCCTCAAACTTTACAGCTACCTGGAAAAACTAGGGGAACGCGTGGTCTACTTTGACACCAATTTCATCGTCCACGTCCATCGACCCGGAGATTGGCAACCATCCGTCGAAAACTTTCTGTGTGACATGACCGATAAGCTCTAGAAACCTTACGGTGTCGGGAGTTACATCACCGAATTCGTATCGGGAGGTCCAAAGAACTACGCTTACAAAGTGCACTCAACCAAAACTGACGCTGTCTTTGTCGGAGAATGCAAAGTGAAGGGCATCACTCTGGACCACAATGCCATTCAATTGGTTAACTTTTAAGCGATGAACTATATGGTCAATCATGTGGATCCCGACACCGGTGGGCTTGGGACGATGATGCAGAAATCATCGTTCCCGTGCACTACTCTCACCGCATCCAGATAGACGGTCCCGGTAAAAGGTCTCACCAGAGGCATCACCAAGGAATATCGACTGATCTATACAAAACGTGTCATTCAGCCCAATCTCACAACCCTCCCGTACGGGTATTAAACTCTCATCCCACAAGTCCCCTTACATGAAACGGACAGGTCTGTCTACGACAATCGGGTGATTCAATTAGACCACACTGCTGAACGCCAACAGTCGTAACTCAAGATCCGATGAAATACTAATAAGGGCGGAAGGAGGGGAAAAGTGCTACCATGGCTTGCCTCCTACGGTATCCTGAGTTGGTTCCGGGCAGGTACTTTTACCCTACAATCACCTGACACACCCAGTCAGGAAAAGCTATACACTTCGTTAAAAGGACTGCAGAACAATCGAGAATATCTTCTGATGGCAATCCGATGACCCAGATGAAAAAATCTCAGGGGCCACTATACAGACCCGGACAAATCAGAAGCCAGCATTAAGTATATGCAAATTATTTGATCATTTCTCTTAACTGATTTTAGTGTATGTTTAGCATGATTTTAAGCAGCTAGCTAGATGATTTTAAGCAACTAGCTAGATGATTTTAAGCAGCTAGCTAGATAACTTTAAGCAACTAGCTAGATGATTTTAAGCAACTAGCTAGATAACTTTAAGCAACTAGCTAGATGATTTTAAGCAACTAGCTAGATGATTTTAAGCAACTAGCTAGATGATTTTAAGCAACTAGCTAGATGATTTTAAGCAACTAGCCAGATGATTTTAAGCAACTAGCTAGATGATTTTAAGCAACTAGCGAGATGATTTTAAGCAACTAGATGAACTAGATAGATGTACCTGCCATCTAACTACATGCTGGTGGCGTACTAGGAAGAGCCACATCTCGGAGACGGAAAGGGGGTCCGGTTGCAAGTGGAAAAAATGCACTGCTTTTTAACAAACCTTGCTGCTAATCGGGAAACCTTCTTAAATTTTCAGAAAAAATATTTTTTATTTTCGGAAAATGTTCTTCTTTTTTCGGAGTTTTCATTAATTTTGGGGAAAATTCAATTAATTTTTGAGACATTTTTCTTCAATATCCGTGAAATTGCATACATATTCGGGAAATTTCTTCAACTTTAGGGAAATGCTGACAAACCAAGTTTATCAAAATTACCAATAATTTTCCCAAATGTCTGAAATTTGACCTATTGTTTCCTAACTGTAGTGTACGTAGCTTTATTTTTCCAGCAGTCGAGTGAGCAATTATTGTTTCTTCCCCAATCGTAATTGTCTATTCCAATTTTCCTGAGCCAACACCTGAAATGTCCCGATCTTCCGAAAAATGTTTTCAAACTTACCAAAATTTCGGAATCATGGTCGTAATTTTTCCGAATTTGGATCTAAAATTTCCCGATTTTTCCGAATCAGTTTCTAAAATATGTCCGATTAAAAAAAAAAAAAATCGTGTTCTTAACTTCTTCTCTGTTTCCAAATCAGATTCAGAAATTTGAAGTTATGATACAGACCTCCGTGGTGCAATGGTAATTGCTTTGTCCTCTCACCCGCACGTCTCAGGTTCGAATCCCGGTGGGTCTGCAAACAGTGAAGTGAGATCACAACTGGTCATCAAAGGCCGTGGCCTTCTTGATTAAATGTCCAGCACTGATGCTTAAACAGTTAAAGGTTAAACCTTGCTATGCTATGCTAATTTTCCGGTTTTTCCAAATCATGTTCTTAATTTTTTAGTTCCGAATGAGATTCAGAAATTTCCTGATATTTTCAAGTTAGGATATCAAATTTTCTGACTATTGCGAAAACTGTAATTAGGTGATATTTTTCGAAAATTGATGAACATTTTTCAAACAAAATCTGCATTATTTTTCAAAAAAAATGCTTAGTTCTCGAATTATTCATCAAATTTACCAACAATTTATGCCAATTATTTGCTACAAATTGCGGACATTTCTTTAAAAGTTGATCAAAAAATCGACTATTTCGGGCAAAATTCCTGCTTTTCGGAGATTTTATTGAATTTGTTTCGCTTGAGGACAGCAACTTTAACTAAAATGAGAGCACAGCATATTTGGTCGTAATTAGTCTCCGAGATGCATAGGCAACACCGCACATAGACGTGTGCAGCATGAAAGAACTATTTTTCTCAGATCGATCGATATTGTTGCTAACAAATTTTCAGAGATAGTAACACAAAAATGCCAAGGTGATTATTATAGGCCAGACCAGTCACCCGTGACCAGCGTATATTGTTCCCCCTCTCTCACTGGCGTAGGAGGCGGGAGCGGTAGGGGACAAGTTTTCCCCTTGACGGATTTTGTTTTCCCGGTCGAGCCATCTCTTTCCCGGTGATTTTGATTAGTAACACCCAAACTGCCAAATTTGATTAGAATCCTTAAACATTTCCCATAATTGCTTAATGAATAACCCAAGTTGGTCAAAAAATTGACCTCAAATTGGATAAATTGACAAAATTTGCAAAAGACTCGCCCAAATTAGAAAAACTCGCCTGTTCACCCAAATTGCATTACAAATCGTCCGTTTCATAAGCTATCAATATCTTTGCAGGTAATTTGACCTTGATCAGTATTTTTTTTTTTTTAAAGCAGCTAAAGTTGCTTCGTGACGCCCCTGAACGGAGGTAAGCGGGAAAACTTATGGTGCTTGCCCCCCCCCCCCTTCTTCCCGAGAGAGACTCCTTTCCTACGCACCTCCCCTCTCTTGCGATGGTCTCAGTATTTCCCCTTGCGTTTTTGGAGAGGATTGGGCCACACTGCCTGTGCCCCTCCCTAGAAAAGCTCTGACTGCGGGCCTGGCAGGGTATGGCATGTTCAATCTCCGGGGGTTTAGCGGGAAACTGTTTTTTTTTTTTTTTTTTTTAACTGGCCTAAATGTGGTCAAAAAAAGCGCACAAATTTGTTGAAAATCACCCATTATACAGTTATATCAAATTGGCAATGATACAATTTTTTCAACAGCTTATTCAGTTATTATTTATCGTATGCGGTCGTATTTTTGGGCACTTTTCCCCTCTGGAACCGAAAGCTGGATACGCAATTGTTTGAAATTGATGGAAGAAGTGGAGATTTACATACATTTAATTGATTCATGTCTGTCTGTGGTCTGAATTTTCAATATGGATATCAAATTCAATTATGAGTTTTTATTTGTTGATTATTGGATGAGGGCGGGGAACGGGGGACGGGGAAGGGGAGACGGAGTGTAGAGTTAAAACACAGTACTATGGCTTGCATACAAGTGTACATTTTTAGGGCACATAGTTAGCTTTACATTTTAAGGGGGGCAAACGAAATGATTATCTTAATTTCCGTTCTTAATTAACTTTAGCTAGGCGGAGCCAGGATAAAATCTTAG
>JAIGNY010002574.1:0-14343 GCA_020152595.1 Chiridota heheva | reverse complement strand
AAGTTCTGTGGATGTGGAAAGATTCTGGGACACACGGAAACATGCTCGGGGACATGGACAAGTTTTGAGGATGTGGAAAGATTCTGGGGCACATGGAAATATTCTAAGGGACATGGAAAAGTTCTGATGTGGAATGTTTCTGGGGCACATGGAGACATTCTGAATGACTTGGAAAAGTTCTAAGGATGTGGAAAAATCCTGGGTCACATGGAAATATTCTAGTGGATATGGAAAAGTTCTAAGCATGTGGAAAGATTACAGGTTACATGGAAATATTCTAAGATACATAAAAAAGTTCTGTGGATGTGAAAAGTTTGTTTGTTTGTTTGTTTGATGAGGTCTTAACGGCACCACGACAACGAAGGTCAAATTGTGCCTGAGAGGTCAGATCATTTTAGAGGTAGTAAGGAAAGAGACCAGGGGAAGAATGAGAGAAATTCAAGAACAAAAGCCAGAAAGCTGTGATCGAGAGAGGAGGTGCATGGGTAAAACTAAAAACAGAGTAGAGAGGGGGTGGAAGAGGAGGATTAAATATGGTTGTAGAGGGATGCATGCTGAAGGAAGGAGACTATTTTATCTGGAGGATTTTTTTTGGAAGAACTCAGCAATTGAGTTGTGGGGAGCGAGAGAAGCTCTGGGAAGGTTGTACAGGGGCAAGCAAGGAGAACGTGTTGGATTGTAAGGATGCAGTGGCAATTGTTACAGAGGGGTTGGGGGGAACCAATAAGGAGGTGGGAGGAGTGAGGTGGGTGTGACCAATTCTAAGACGGGTAATATGAACGCTTGTCGATACGAGAAAGGTTGTTGATGGTGGATTTGATCGATTGTGGGCTGGATAACATGGAGTTTGTTATCAATTTGGAAGTTCCATAAGGTTTGCCAGCGGTCACGAACAAGAGAAGCGATAAGCGGTTTGATGTCAGAGAGGGTTTTGGGAAAAGGGGAAGGGAGGAGGTTAAGGGCAAGCTTAGCGGCTGTATCAGCCCTGTCATTGCCAGGGATGCCAACATGGCTGGGTATCCAGAAGAAAAGAACACTTTTCCTGCAGAGGGTGGGAGAAAAGAGTTTCCGGAGGAGGAGGTGGCAGGTGAGGTTATCCCATTTAAGATTGAGTAATGAAGTAAGAACAGCCTTTGAGTCAGAGAAAATGGCAAAGTGACTAAGAGGAGAGTACTCAATAAAGTTGAGGGCGAGGAGAATGGCCTTAGCCTCGGCTGAAAAGATGGATGAGTGGTCAGGAAGTCTGCTACTGAGGGTGATGTCTTGATGATGGCAGCAGCTGTCTTGTTGCCTTCCTTGGAGCCATCAGTATAGATGGAGGTGTAATTTGAGAGTTGGTCTTTGATTTGGTTGTGAGATTGATGAAGAGATTAGGGTGAGTTTGAGTTTTGTTATAAGTGGAGAGGTCTAGGTGGACAGAAGGAAGGGGGTGGCCCAAGGCGAAAAGTGGGCCAGGAATAGGTGCCGAGAGTGGCGGGGTTGATGCCAAGTTGAAAGAGGTCTGATTTAATGCGTAAGCTGAAGGGGGCGATAGGGTTTTAGTCCTATCAAAGAGGGAGGAGAAATTGGGGTACCTAATGAGGTTGTAAACAGGGTTCTGGGTGTTGGTGAGGACTCTAAAAGCATAGGAGAGGCTAAGCTTTTTACATCTAAGTAGAAAGGGGGTTCTGCTTGGCTTCAACATGAAGGCTAGTGATTGGGGAGGTCCTGTAGGCTCCTAGACAAAGCCTGAGGGCTTCATTTTGGATGGTGTTAATGTGGTTGAGGTATGAGTTGTGAGCGACACAGTAAACAATATTGCCATAGTCAAGCTTGGCACGAATGGTGAGCCTGAAAATTTTGAGGAGAGCATATGGCTCGCCCCCAAGTAGTGTTGGAGAGCAGTCGAGGAGGTTGAGGGAGCTATTGCATTTTAGTTTCAGGTTGGTGATGTGTGGCTTGTAGGTGAGCTTGGGGTCTAGAGTTAGACCAAGGAACTTTGTGTTTTCAACTTTAGGGATGCGATTCCCATTGAGCACAAAGTTCGGGTTGGGGTGGAGGTTGTTGAAATGACAAAAGTGCATGCAGACTGTCTTGTCTTTTGAGAATCTAAAACCGTATTGTTGCTCCAGACTTGCAGCTGATTGAGGCTGGTTTGAAGCCTATTTTCAACAATAGGAAAGCTAGGGAGGAGTAGAAGATGGTGAAGTCATCCACGAGAGGGTACGCTTGATGCTGGGGCCAAGGTCATTCCCGATGTCATTAATGCTCAGGTTGAAGAGAGTGGGGGAGAGGATGCTGCCTTGGGGGACGCCCTCTTCTTGGGGGTACGGCTTGGAGAGGGTGTGGCCAATACGAACTTGGAACTGCCTGGGTGAGAGGAAGTTTTGAATAAAGATGGGGAGGTGGCCTCTGAGGCCAATGGTGTGAAGTTTCCGGTAATGCCGATTTCCAAGTAGTGTCGAAAGCTTTCTCGAGGTCAAAAATATGGCAATGAGGTGTTCTTTTTGCAAAGGATTCCCGGATAGCGTGTCGAGCGAATTAACTGGTCTAGGTATTGCGACGCTTTCGGAAGCCGCTTTGGTGAGGAGAGGATTCTGTTGGTCTCGAGGAACCAGTTTAGTCTCTGATTAATGATCTTTTCCATAATTTTACAGAGACAGCAAGTAAGGGCGATGGGTCGGTAGCTGGTGGGGTCGGTGCTATCCTTCCCCGGTTTAAGGACGGGATGACAATAGCTGTCCTCCAGATAGGGGAAAGGAGTGTGAGGACCAAATGTGGTTGAAGATGGTGAGTAGGGTAGTGGTGGCTTTGATGGGGAGGTGTTTCAGAAACTGATAGGGGATGTTATCTGGGCCCTTGAGGTGCAGCCAGCGCCGCTGATGGCTTGGTTTAATTCAGAAAGGGTGAGAGGGGTGTTGTAGCTTGAGTTGTCAGAGGGAAAAGTGATTCTCCGGCTTCATCGCAAGCTTTTTGATTTTGAAAGCATTGGAGTAGTTGGTCGAGGCCGAGATGTTGCTGAAAGAGGCGGCGAGGTGGTCAACGATGTCTTTTTTTGGGTGAGAAGGTCTCCATTCCAAGAGAGATGGGAGATGGAAGATTTGCCTACTCTGCCGTGGAAGCTGTTAACCATTCTCCAAATCTTCTTAGTGGGGGTGTTGGTGGTGAGAGAAGAGATAAAGTTGTTCCAAGTGTTGGTTTTACTGTCCTTGATAGTGCTGCCTGGCCTTGCACGCTGATGCGAAAGAGGTTAAGGTTATGGGGTGGTCGGGTTAGTTTTAAAGTTCCTGAGGGCTCTTTTCCTGTTCTTGATGGCGGTTTTGCAGTCATCCGAGAACCAGGGGTTGGGGGATGATTTGGGGGTTTGGAGGTTTTGGGAATTGAGCAGGTGGCGATGTTGATAAGGATATTACTGAAGTTAGACATGGGATCCTCATCCTCTAGAAGATGGGGGGAGAGGTGTGAGTCACAGAGGGTTTCAAAAAGGGACCAGTCAGCCTTGTCGAGGTTCCAGTTGGGGGTGTGCTCAGTGGGGATTTGAAGATTGGAGTGTATAAGAAGAGGGTAATGATCACTACCACAGAGGTCAGCAGTGACTCTCCAACTAAAGTCAGGAGGAGGTTAGGGGAACAGATAGACAGGTCAATACAGGTGAGAGAGCCTGTGGCAGGATGAAGGTAGGTCAGGAGTTAGTGTTCAGTAAGGACAGGCTGTGCTGACGGAGAGCGCTTTTGATGAACTTGCCTCTAGGGGTGGTGGTATTAGAGCCCCACAGAGGGTTGTGAGCGTTAAAGTCACCAAGAAGGATGAAGGGGTGGGAAGCTGAGAGATGAGGTTGTTAAGGCTGGTTGGTTGAATGTTGGTGTTGGGAGGGAGATAGATATTGCAGAGAGGAAAGTTTTGTGGAGGGAGATAGAAATACAGATGGCCTGAAGGTCGGTGTGCACGAACAGGGCTGTGTGGGATATCGTGGTCTAACGAGAATGGAGACGCCACCACAGGCCCTGTCAGCATCCACTTGATGTTTGTGATAGCAAGCAAAGTTGTTAAAGAGTAATGGTCGGTGGTTTTCAAGAAAGTTTCTTGTAGGCAGAAGACGACCGGGTTGAAGGTGGAGGCCAGAAGGTCGATTTCTTCAGAATTGGCCTTAAGGCTCCTAATGTTCCATTGTATGATGTTGTGGGTGTTATTGTAATTGATTGTGGTGTATGCCATAAAGGAGGCGGGGGGTTATCTGGAGGAAGATCTGCTGGGTCTGAGTTCGCTTGTTTTTTCTTTGGATTTGTTTCTTTGGGAGCGATTGTTTTTGAAAATTGACGAGAAGTATGATCGGTGTGTTCGAATCGAACAATCCATACTCTCTCAGTGTGGGTTTGGGAGGTGGGTTGTTTGTTGATTGGTTGTTTGTTGATAGGTTGTTTGTTGATTGGTTGTTTTTTGGTTGGTTGTTTGCTGGTTGATTTGTTGGTTTGTTGGTTGTTTGCTTGGCTGGTTTTAGCTTGATGTATGAAGGTATTAGTGGAGTTGGTGTAAGGGCGGTAGGGGCTTTAGAGTAGGAAGGGGGTTGAGGAGAGAAGTGGTGGTGGAGGTGGTGTGGGTATTGGGTGTGATTGGGTTGTTGGAAATGGTGATGGGCTTAGGACTAGGTAAGAAGAGCCAGGTGAGGTCGGTTTGGGCATGGGAGTTAGTTTTTGTTGTGTTAGTTGTGTTTGGGGCGGAATTAGAGTTAGAGGAGACTACGTTTGAGTAGGAAGACTTGGAGTTAAGGGAAGCGAGGAATTGTTTCCTGGCCTCAGGGTAGGTTATGTTGGGGTTAAGGGTTTTAAGTTTAGTTATTTGTTTTTCCTGAAGCCAGGTGGGACAGTCTTTCGAGAAGGAGGGATGGTTTGCTGGGTGTTTACCGTCACAATTTGTGCAGAGTGGGGGTTGGTGCAGGAGGTGTTGTCATGGTCCGGGCTCCGAGTTACCACAGCGCGCTTGGCTGTGGCAGGAGTTTTTCCGTGGCCATACCTCTGACAATTGTAGCAACGTAAAGGGTTAGGAATATAAGGGGCGACCTGGATTCTCAGGTCAGCGCAATGATGTGGGAGGGGAGAGTTGGAGTTGCAAAGTGAGAAATATGGTGTTGGTGGGAGTTTCGGCCCGTCTCTCTTTAGAACGACGACGGGCTTCGTTACATGTTGGTTAGCTAGTTCTTCTTGGAGGTCGTCATCGGTCATGTACGCAAGATCGCGGGTGCGTATGACGCCTTTGCTGGAGTTTAGGAACGATGGGGGTGACTGTGATGTCGATACCAGAGTTGGATAGGGTTTTGGTGGAAAGGAGGGTGGTGGCTTGTGTGTCCCTGGTGCAGTGCACCAGGAGATCACCGGATCTAAGGGTAGAGACTTTGGGGAGGGTACCGACAAGGCCAAAGAGGGCTTTATGGATGAGGAAAGGAGAAACTTTTTTAAAGCTTTCCTGCTTGTTGGTGGCATGGATTATAAGGATTTTTGGGATTGGGGTTGCAGAATGGTCAATGATGGTAGCAGGTGGGTCACTGGGAGGGAGGGGGTCAAGGTCAAGGTCACTGCATAGGCGCTTTGTCATTATGAAAGAAAAACCAAGGGCCGAGAGACCCGAGGCAGCTAGAAAAAAAATCAAAAATGGAACCACTATATGGGGACCGCTGTATTAGTAACGGCGGGCGTGAAAAGTCGGGACAGAACGAGGGAAAATATAATAGAAAAAAAAAGAAAAGAAACGATCTCACCGAGGATAAAGCCCATCCACCAAAAGAAAATCCGAAAAATGAAGTTATAAAACAAAAAGGCAAATTGGAGAGAAATTGGAGCGAAAATAGTTTAGGAGAATAGGAGCAGTTGTCACGCTCGTATACAAGGATGTTGAGTTAGTGAAAAGAATCTGGGTCAGATGGAAATATTTTGAGGATGTGGAAAAATTCTGGGGCACATGGAAAGATTCTGGGGCACATGAAACGATTCTGGGGCACATGGAAAGATTCTGGGGCACATGGAAAGATTCTAAGGCACATGGAAAGATTCTGGGGGACATGGATAAGTTCTGAGAACGTGAAAAGATTCTGAGGCAAATGGAAACATGCTGGGGAACATGGACAAATTCTGAGGATGTGGAAAGATTTTGGGGCACATGGAAACATGCTGGGGGACGTGGACAAATTCTAGGAATGTGGAAAGATTCTAGGGAACATGAAAATATTCTCGAGGACATGGACTATATTTCTGGGACAACCACAAATTTTGAAGGTGGGGACGAGTAAAAAATTATGGGAACGAACAAAAATTATGGGGGTAACTGTACAATACTACAGTTCATAATCATCATTAATTCACTGCTGTGCAGGCGACCAAAAATTTCTTGCAATTACCACAACCATGTGCAAGCTCAGCATTATTGTTTGACTTTTGAAAACCATTCTTATCTCCGAGTGGATGATGGATGTATTTTAAGAAGGATGTCCATTGATGGCAAGGTTTCCTTTTGCCACATAGGGACATGTAGTATGTATTTGGCTCTTCTTCAGGTATCCTATGTGGCCCAGAAATCTCAGTTGGCAGGATCTGACCTGGTGTATCTAGGGTGTGATGTTGATCACAGCATTGCTGTCTGCGTTTGGAACTAGATCATTCCGAACATCTTGTTTTAAGCATAATTTCACAATATGACGTGAAAAAGGAATACAACTAGCAACAATGAATTCTTAAATACTTGTTACAAGGTCAGAAAAGGGTAGGGAGGCAGGCAGGGAGGGAGGCGGGGGAAGGGGGAGGCTTCTAACAGAGGGAATTCCTGGCGGGTGTTCCAAAGTAGAGATTTTCTTAATTTTCTACAGCTGGCTTCTGATAAATTCTAAAATCAAATTCTAATTTCCAACATTTTCTAAAAGATGTTATGGATAGATGTTATACTGTGTCAGAGAGGAGAAATTATTAATAAACAAACAAAAGGTGCATTTAGAGAGAGGTTAAAAAAAAAGAGGTGATGAGGAGCAGAATGACTTCCGGAGGAGAATATTAGAGGTGAGAGGGTCTCCTGGGGTAGGGTGTTATGGAATACGTAACTTAGTGTTACAGGAAGAATCATTCCCAGATTCAATCTTAAAAATAAATGTTGGTAGAATTAGAATGCACCTGTTTGACCCTGCTATAAACAGCCATCTCCAAACAACTGGTCACCACCACCATTGGATTGATCATGCAGGTTCGTAGAAAGGCTCCGATGGTCGGTGTCCAGGTGGGTGAGAACACTAGCAGCTGTCGCATGTTGCTTCTCTTTGGGCTGTACTGCAAAATATTTGCATACTCCCCCCAGAGATCTTTCACCTAAATAAAGAAGGAAATAATTATGATTAAGCTTAAAACTGTGTAGATGTCAAAAAGGAATGACTTGCTAAATTGTTTTAAAGGATTAGTTGAGTGGTCAGACAGGTGCATCTTGAATGATATAGGATCTCAAGATATCATGGCTTCAACATTTTGTTACCTTCATTGGACTATGGTAAGATAATATCACACTCTCACCTTCTTAACAAAAGTTAAAGGGTTAGTTTAGTGGTCAAGCAAGTCCATCTTATATGAAAGAGGACTTCAAAAGAAACTAAATTGTGAACAAAGCATTCAAAAATCTTATTTGGTTCAGGAGATATACAAGTTTAAACCTCTGCCTTATCTGTATAGAAATGACTGGTGTAGTAAGTCTACTATGGAGTAAAAAGTTGGCATCTTCATCCTCACATTCTTAACAATTGTTATTGTATTTTAAAGAAAGTTTTATCTAAATCTAAAACATTTTCCCTCAAAGTTTCTTCAGGTGGTATATATTGTACACACCATTCTTAGATTCAGTTTTACTACTCTCCTTTCATATCCCATGGTTTTTAAGCCACAACATCACAGGACAAAATATAAGAGAATACATACAGACTTTGAGGAATCTGAGACTATGATATCACAACTAGTCTGATTTCAGTCGTTTTTACACAAATGATACCAAACTTTAAACTTGATTATCTCCATAACGGAATAAGATTGTTGAATACTTTCTTCACTCTACGTGACAAGAGTTATTTTTAGATTTTTTGACATTCATGCTGAGACAATAGAAGTTTGATTGTTTGATGAGGGCTTAACGGCACCATGACAACAAGGGTTAAATTGTGCCTGAGAGGTCAGATCATTCTAGAAGTAGGAAGTAAGGAAACAGGGGAAGAATGAGAGAAATTCAAGAACAAAAGGTCAGAAAGCTGTGATCGAGAGGGGAGGTGCATGGTTGAAACAAAAACAAAGTAGAGAGGGGGTGGAAGAGGAGAATCAAATATGGTTGTAGAAGGAAGCATGATGAAAAAAGGAGATAATTTTATCTAGAGGATTTTTCTGGAAAAACTCAGCAATTGAGTTGTGGGGAGCGAGGAAAGCTCTGGGAAGGTTGCAAGCAAGGACGATAGAAGAAAGTGCATCCAGAATTTTGTTTCAAAGCGAAACTGAGGATGAGGAAGTCAGAAGGCTTATCAACAGTGATGGAGATTATTTAGTACCTGGACCCAATCCAGAAGAAGTCCATGGAATAACAGAATCAACTCAAATAGATAGCGTGCTTTTTCAAATTTCTGAAATCATGAGTCCTTTTTTCAAACTTCATGCTTACTAACGTTAAGCATAGCCTAGTGTGCATCTCTTGCAAAATAAAATGCTATATTTACTTGTAAGGATTATAAACAAGTAAATGGGTTACTAATTAGAGCTGTGACCGTTTACATGTACTCGCTACACGCTCGCAAATCTTGTAAACGTTTACTAAATACTTCATTGCGAGTAATCGTTTTTTCATACATTATAGGCCTAGTGTCTTGCCGTTAAAAATCAATATTCATGATTCAAATCACACACACACATTCGGCTGACAAAATTCCAATCAATGATTTTTACAAACTGTAAACCCGATTAGCATAATCTTTTTTTAAATGTGCGAATCACAAATGCAGTAATCACCAATGAATGGGGATATTATGCACTTTAATTTACAAATCTGAGTAATCTAACTTGTAAAATGCACCGCGAATGTGCAGCAGTAAACGGTGAAACTAACAATAGGCCTCACATTAGGCCAAAAGGCTTTAAATCCCACGCAATCAAGGCCCGTTTCATCGACCAAAAAACACTTGAATCGTGACAATCAGTACATTTACATGTAAATATTACCTGACGAGTCAAATAAATTTTGCAAGAAAGAAAATATATTGCATAATAAATAAACAGAAAAAGGTTTTAACAAAGCTGAAATTCTGCATGCTTCGCAAAGAAGGCGGCCATTTTTTCGGGAGGACTATTATTTCAGAACTTCCTGGTGGTGGTGGCGTAGTTTTAAAATGTTTTACGGCGAGGTATATCAAAGGCCTCAGTATGCAAGATTTTCACAGAACTTTGAAAGCCGTAGCGAATAGGACCAACAAGTTACGCGATGTTGAGTTTAAATGACATTGAAAGGAAGTTATCTGTTTTTTCTAAACTGAATTTCTATGCATATTTTCCATAAAAATGATGATTTGTACCGTAGAAGTAAACTTTTTACGATTTTGAAAGCAAAACTCAGCGTCTATTTCGGCAATGCAGCCAGTACTTTTGCCATACTAGTTGCGCAATTTGTTTTACTTCGCCTCGTAGTTTTAAAGCAATTTTGGTGTATTTTTGAAAATTACGGTACTAAACTCGTGTACACGATACACGCTCGCTTTTTTTGGCGTGTACACGTTTACTAAAATCCCTAAACGTTCACAGCTCTATTACTAATAAACATGAATTGTCCTTTTTATGATAATTTTGGATGAAAATTTACAGACCAACCCCTAATTCGACCAACCCCTAATTCGAAGTACAAGTGCCCATATACATATTTCGCGAAATCCCTATTCTATGTTGTGAGGTTGTGGTGCAGTGGAGTAACATTACAATTTTAAGAGGAAATCCTTTATTTTGAAGCAATTTGGATCCTGGAAGAAGGCCATCCTATGAGATAGATCATTGGCAAAATCAGGTCAATTTTTAGGTCAAAAAGGTCAAAAAATTAAAATTGACAATTAAATTTCTTCCTTGCTACAAAAAATCAAGCAAAAGTAGTCAAATGAAAGGTGCTTCTTTCAAAAATCATAAAATCTATCAATAACTTTTGTCGTAATTAGCCACAAGAGAGCAGAACATCAGAGGGATAGCAGTTTTAGGACATCTACTAATCTGCATTAATGACCACATTTGCATAAATTTGCATATTTACCCAGAAAATTATGCAAACCAACGTAAAATCCAAAGTCTTAGCTTTCATATAACAAAAACTTATTACAGTAGAAAATGAAAATAAATTTGTGTAAAAAAGCCCCCCCTTTCCAAAAGTTCTCTAAAAATAACACTTGAAATCTCAAATGCTCTGGTAAAGGCCATAACACAACGAACGCGACGCGTCAAGCAATTTTTTAGATAATCATACAGGAAACAAATATTATGAGATGCTTTGACTTTTTGCTTACACACGATAAAGTTTACAATTAAGGCTTTCTGATGATACTGGAAAATTTGGTAGAAATGCTTTTTTGTTCAAACTGTTAAAAAATTCGGGGCGTGATTTTCTGTCGCAATGCGAATTTTGTTTTAATGGGCGTAGAAAGGCCCTTTCAATCAATTTTCAATTATCATCTGAATAGCCATGCGATGACAATGCTTCTCTGAAAACAAGATGTCAAAATGTTTCTTTTCTTTTGTTTTATTCAATTTTGTATAAAAAAATCACTCGCCGCATCGGGTTCGGTGTGTAACGGGTTAATGTATTTTACTGAAAAATATCAACTCTTTTTCTGTAATAAAAAATAGATTTTCATGATAATTTACAAAATCGAAAAAAATACATCATGCGTCGTCTACTTGCAAACCAACCAGTGATATTGTAGTAAGATCTCTGCTGAAGAAAAATGATTTTCCTGTCACTGCTTCTATCAACGCTTACCCGAGTAAAGGTTAACCAAGAATTGATTATTGGAGGGTCCTCTGTCTTCCACGCAGCAGAGCCGGGCTCGTTCCGCTTCAGTGACCCACTGGGCCGCCCACCTGGATCATGCTGCATATATTTTCAAGTTGGCACACTTGTCGCGGGTTGTTTAACCCTTACTCTACCAGCACTTTTTTGAAAATGCACTCGGGAGGCGGAGTCAAACATGGGGCACCCAAAACGGCGATAATATCGCCACGTGATAGAGTAGGGGTTTATCAAAAACTGATTATTGAAGGGTCCTCTGTCTTCCAAGCAACAGAGTCAGATTTGTTCCGCTTCAGTGTCCCACCCACCGGGATCATGCTGCATATATTTTCCAGTTGGCACACTTGTCGCGGGTTGTTTAACCCTTAATACTCTACCAGTAATTTCTTGAAAATGCGCTCGAAAGGCGGAGTCAAAGATGGGGCACCTAAAATAGCGATATCGCTGCGTGGTAGAGTAAAGGTTAACCAACGATTAGGGGTGTATGAACCTACAAGACTGACTTTGTAGATATCCAGATGTACCAGAACCATGAGCCAATCTAAAGATAGGTAACATTTGTAAAATGCAAAGATTTTGTCACATTTTATTCTAATGGGTGTTGAAAGGACCACTTAAAACATTTCCCCCTCCCATGCTTCCTACAGCCCTGACAATGATCCAACAAAAAAAGTCTCACCTCATTAGGAAACTCTTCAAACATGGTATCTGCATCATCAAAAACCTGGATAAGCAGAGAATAGATGCAGAAAGAAAATCAGTTGGACCGATTCACACAGGTGAAAAAACAAGAATGTTAATGACATTGTAACTCAGCATTTGTTTTTCATCATTCATAGTTTGGTTTGTTGATGTTTATTGGCACCGCGAGAGTCAAATGTGCCAACAGGGTGTTAACTAGAACTGTCGGAAGGACAGTATGCTCGACTATTCAAAGCTAGTATAGAGAATGAGTTTATAGAGGGAAGTATATACAGAAATAGGGTAGCAGGGGCTTTTCCCAGATGTTTTTAGACAAAACAGGCCCAAGGTTACCTCACTCAGTAACTCAAAAAATATGTAAAACCTAGCAGTCTTTATAACTACAACACCTCTTTTAGTTCTATCAATTGAATAACAAAGAAAGGAGAGGCCCTGACTTGCCAATGTCAATAAAAGAATGCCATTCAACCCCCCTTCCAACCTGTACCCTCCCCCAGCCCTTACACATTCCCAGAACTACATCCTGGATTGTAATACAACTTCCAATTTAAGAAAATATGTGTGTCAAGCAAAGTCAAGCAGCATAAAAAATGTACAATAACATTAAAGCAAATTATGTGAAACAATATTGCTTACTTGACGTATGACAAACTAGACATTGGAAACTATACAAATCCCCTTACCGCTAATAATGCATATTCCAGACTGTCCCACATTCCATCCCAACCTGTCCCGAACGTCATGTCACGTCTATACTCCATGTAATCACACCTGAAAACCAGATACTGTATGTCATTCCACCACTTGCATGACCCACATGCCATCACAAATGAAATCCAGATGACATCCCACCACACGCCATTCTACCCTGTCCCACATGTCGACCCACCCTGTTTCACATGCCAACCCATCCTGTTCCACATGCCAACCCACCCTCTTCTACATGCCAATCCACCCTGTCTAACATGCCAACACATCCTGACCAACATCCCACTGCACCCTGCCCTACATACAATTTCACCCTGTCCCACATAACCTCATCCTAATTCCTTCAGCTATTTTATCATCTTGTCATCTACTACACCACATTCTGTTTATTGTTTATATTTCCCATACCCCTAATTCTTCATTCATTAGAAGAGAGAAAACTTTGATTTGCTTTTTTGTTCATGGGAAGACAAACATTATGATTGCTATTCATGTCAGGAATGTTAATATCATAACAAAACTAGAAATGTGAAGTTAGTAAGTCATAAGCTACAGTATATATTTTTGATCTCAGGTCAAACATGTTGCAGCAAATGCACACTATACCTCACCATTAAGTGTGAACAATGCTCTTCACATATACTGTATGACCATTTAAGCAAAATCATCATACCCACTTTAATTCAAGAGATACCACATATACAAATATTTTCATTGCTATGCAAATAGGCTAAATATTATGCACACACAAACCCCCAACATGCTCAACTGAACAGTACCAATGCCCTCTACCACTAAACCAAATAGCAAGTTATTATCTTAGGTTAAATATTTTTTTACGAAAGTCTATTGATATGCAAATAACCTACTTAATATGCACACTACACCGCACCATTTAGTGTAGACAATGGTTTTCACATATATGATCATTTGTGTAAAACAAAATCCCCACTCCCACTTTAATTTAGGAGATATCATAGATACAAATATTTTCATTGTTATGCAAATAAGCTAATAAGTATGCACACAGATCCCCAAATCATGCTCATTTGAACAGTACCATGACCTGTAAGTACCAAGTTATTATATAAGTTTAAATATTTTATGTGAAAGTCTATTGTTATGCAAATAACCTAATTAATATGCACATTACAGCTCACCATTAAGTGTAGACAATGGTCTTCACATATATGATCATTTGTGTAAAAAAAATCCCCACTCCCACTTTAATTTAAGAGATGTCATAGGGAGTTGTACCGGACCCAAACTATTCATTTCGTACTTATCACAATTTTATGATATAGTCAACAGGCACCTTCCAAATTGTGAAGGGTACGCGGATGATCACCAGTTATACCTTGCTTTCAAAGCTGGCAGTGACTACTCTAGAAATGTTGCGCTGGTCTCGATGGAGCAATGTATCAGCGATGTACGACAGTGGTTTCTCAGTAATTATCTCAAGATAAATGATAGTAAAACTGAGGTCATACTTATCGGTTCTAAGCAGCAACTTGCTAAATTGCCTGATATATTAGTTAAAGTGGATACAGTCAATATCCGAACTGCTGACAATGTTCATAATCTTGGTATCATTTTTGATAAAAATCTTTCATTTGAGACACAGATAGCTGCGGTTTTTAAAAAGGCTTCTTACAATCTTTACAAACTTTGGCAAATCCGCAAGTATCTAGACGACAATTCATGCGAATCCCTAGTTCATGCATTTATTACATCTCATATTGATTACTGTAACTCCTTATATTTTTACTTACCTGATAGCCTTTTAAAGAAATTGCAATTCTTTCAAAACTCAGCTGCCAGACTTGTTACTAGAACCCCCAAGTGCCACCACATTTCACCAGTGCTTTTCAAATTACACTGGCTCCCAGTTAAGTATAGGATTAAGTTTAAAAT
>JAIGNY010002577.1:710000-885533 GCA_020152595.1 Chiridota heheva | reverse complement strand
TTTGTCTCCATAAAGTTTATAATGATTGCCAACAAGGCCAAATATATCTATTTATCCTTCCGTAGTGATTGCCAAGAGGTTTGCTTTCCTCGTTATTATTCTGGCCGGACAAAATCACCTTGGAGATTTGATCCCCCCGACATTATCTCCTAGGGGAAACTGTCTGGTCGGACAGGTTTCTAACAAGAGACAGATTCTCCAGTTTTACCGGCTTGGGACCCGAGGGTGGGGTTCGGGGCCAAGTCCTCAGAAAATTTGGTCTTATCTGAGGAAAATTCCTCTAACCGTATACCTGTATACAGGTATATGTTATCCCCAATTGAAGAAACAGGTAGTTACACCTATGTTGCATGGAATGGTAGCAGCATTGTAGATTATGTATTATGTATTAGTTTCCCAATTTCTTCTATTAGATAATCAAAGATAAACTTATTCAGACCACTGACAGAGCGTCAGAAAAGATTTGATGATGATTGTATCCCAGTGATATATTTATTTGGGATAATAATCTGATAATAACGTAGTTAGGTATCAGCATAAGTGGAACAGTGAAGAGCTTTCTGTTAAATTATTAAATATTAACTGCAGCATTAAGGATGAGAATCTAAATGATGCAGTGGATTTAATTGTTGGTGAAGTGTTCGATATAATACATGATCAAAAGTTAATTGCAAATCGTGGAAATGTTTGACAAAGATTGTGAGCTTTATAAAAAAGCAAAGGTCAACAAGGCTCTTAGAGATAAAAGGTGGCGTACTTCTTCCTTCATGAGGTGTGTATTGCAAAATAAGAAATGATTATCATGCGTATATCAAGTATAAAAAGAAAGAAAAGAAAGTATATTACGAGGTCAAGTCACATGAATTGATTAATTATGCAAAACAAAATGATAAAAGATTGGTCACTTTTTTATTTTTAGTTTTTAACGCCGTTACTAGTAACCTTATATTAAGTGGGGAATGGTTCGACTATAATGGTTCGACTATTTCAAGATGTAATTTGAATTTGATCACGATAATGTTTCTGATGATAATGATTTGGGGTGCTTTGAGTACAATAATATTTTATCCTGCGAGACATTAAACGCAGATATACATCACGATGAAGTTATGACGGTTATGACAAGTTTAAATAAAACGTGGTAAGGCGTGTGGCATTGATGGTATTTATTCTGATATCATCAACAATTCTTTTTCTTCTGAATTTATTAACATACTGTGTAACCTGATCAAAAAATGTTTTACCACTGGTGTCTATCCTGATCAATGGCGAGCTGTGTGTATAAATGACCCGGTGTATAAGAGAGGGTGAAAAGATAAATGTATCGAATGACAAATGTATCCAATGACAAATGTATCCAATGACAAATGTATCAAATGACAAATGCATCAAATGACAAATGTATCAAATGTTCTAGAAAATCTATTTTCTTGTCCATTTACATTCAATCTTTGTTATGTATTCAATGACAAATGTATCTATTGCATCAAAGAACATCTATTTTGTTGTCCATTTACATTCAATCTCTGTTGTATACATAGCTGTTTAAAGCATACAACCCAGACACCGGTCGGACAAAACTACGACTTCGAGAGCACTGAGCGCGCCATTCGCCTTGTGTTTGATGACTACCATGGAAGCTACGCTTTGAACTTTAAGATGTTCTTGAGAAGACAGTATTTACAGTTATGGAAGGCAAGAGGTATGGCAGCTATCCCCGGCAGCTATCACCTTTCCGAGAAAATTTGAGAGACGAGGGGGCCAGAGGGAGAGAGACGAGAGGGGGGGCCAGAGGAAGAGAGACGAGGGGGCCAGAGGAAGAGAGACGAGGGAGGCCAAAGAGATAGACGAGGGGGCCAGATGGGAGAGATACGAGGGGGCCAGAGGAGAGAGAGACGAGGGGGCCAGAGAGAGACGACGGGGGCCAGAGAGAAAGAGAGAAAAAACGAAGGGGGCCAGAGGGGAGAGAGACGAGGGGGCCAGAGGGGTGAGAGACGAGGGGGCCAGAGGGGTGAGAGACGAGGGGGCCAGAAGGGGAGAGACGAGGGGGCCAGAGGAGAGAAAGATGAGGGGGCCAGAGGAGAGAAAGATAAGGGGGGCCAAAGGGGAGAAAGACGAGGGGGGCCAGAGGGGAGAAAGACGAGAGGGGGCAGAGGGGAGAGACGAGGGGACCAGAGGGGAGAGAGACGAGGGGGCCAGAGAGGAGAGTGGGACGAGGGGGCCAGAGGGGAGAGAGAGACGAGGGGCCAGAGGGGGAGACGAGGGGTACCAGAGGAGGGAGAGAAGACGAGGGGGCCAGAGGGAGAGAGATGAGGGGCCAGAGTGGAGAGAGACGAGGGGCCATAAACGAGAGGGGCCAGAGGGGAGAGAGACGAGGGGGCCAGAGGGGAGAGAGACGAGGGGGCCAGAGGGGAGAGAGACGAGGGGGCCAGAGGGGAGAGAGACGAGGGGGCCAGAGGGGAGAGAGACGAGGGGGCCAGAAGGGGGAGAGACGAGGGGGGCCAGAGGAGAGAAAGACGAGGGGGCCAAATGGGAGAAAGACGAGGGGGGCCAGAGGGGAGAGAGACGAGGGGGACCAGAGGGGAGAGAGACGAGGGGCCAGAGAGGAGAGAGGGACGAGGGGAGCCAGAGGGGAGAGAGACGAGGGGTACCAGAGGGGGAGAGACGAGGGGTACCAGAGGGGAGAGAGACGAGGGGGCCAGAGGGAGAGATGAGGGGCCAGAGTGGAGAGAAGACGAGGGGCCATAAACGAGGGGGCCAGAGGGGAGACGAGAGGGCCAGAGGGGAGAGAGACGAGGGGGCCAGAGGGGAGAGACGAGGGGCTAGAGGAGAGAGACGAGAGGGAAGAGAGACGAGGGGGCATAAACGAGGGGGCCAGAGAGACGAGGGGGCCAGAGGGGAGAGAGACGAGGGGGCTAGAGGGGAGAGAGACGAGGGGACAGAGTGGAGAGACGAGGGGCTAGAGGGGAGAGAAAAGAGGGGCCAGAGGGGAGAGAGACGAGGGGGGCCAGAGGGGAGAGAAACGAGGGGGGCCAGAGGGGAGAGAGACGAGGGGGCCAGAGGGGAGAGACGAGGGGCTAGAGGGGAGAGAGACGAGGGGCTAGAGGGGAGAGAGACGAGGGGCCAGAGCGTAGGGAGACGAGGGGCCAGAGATGAGGGGTAAGAGACGAGGGGCCAGGGCCAGAGATGAGGCCAGAGATGAGGGGTAAGAGACGAGGGATAAGAGACGAAGGGCCAGAGACTAGGAGACAAGAGGGAGAGACGAGAGGGGAGAGAAGAGGGGAAAAGACTAGGGGAAAGACGAGGGGAAAGACGAGAGGGCCAGGGGGGCCAGAGGGGAGAGACAAGGTGCCAGAGCAGGGGAGAGACAAGGGGCCGGAGGGGGGAGAGACGAGGGGCCAGAGGGGGGGAGAGACGAGGGGCCAGAGGGGGAGAGAGGAGGGGCCAGAGGGGCAGAGACGAGGGGCCAGAGGGGCAGAGACGAGGGGCCAGAGGGGCAGGACGAGGGGCCAGAGGGGCAGAGACGAGGGGCCAGAGGGGAGAGACGAGGGGCCAAAGGGGGAGAGACGAGAGGGGCCGAGGGGCCAGAGGGGCAGAGACGAGGGGCCAGAGGGGCAGAGACGAGGGGCCAGAGGGGCAGAGAGGGGCAGAGGGGGGCCAGAGGGGCAGAGACGAGGGGCCAAGGGGCAGAGACAAGGTGCCAGCGGGGAGAGACAAGGGGCCGGAGGGGAAGAGACGAGGGGCCAGACGGGGAGAGACAAGGGGCCAGAGGGGAAGAGACGAGGGGCCAGAGGGGGAGAGACGAGGGGCCAGAGGGGCAGAGACGAAGGGCCAGAAGGGCAGAGACGAGGGGCCAGAGACGAGGGGCCAGAGACGAGGAGCCAGGGGGCAGAGACGAGGGGCCAGAGACGAGGGGGAAAAGATGAGGGGCCAGAGGTCAGAAGGGGGAGAGACGAGGGGCCAGACGAGGGGTCAGGGCAAGCTTATATATTCGTTCATCTGTCCTGGTGTAAGCGGGATTCCGCGCCACTTGATTGCTTGGTTTTGGTAATATTTAAGTAGTTTTGTCGCTCAATTTCAAGAGGAATAGATATTTTGCAATTTATACAACAAAAGCATATACAAGGCTTAATTTCCAAAACTTTCCCGGTGACAAGAGGAAATGTGGACTGGTAAAATGTGTTCGCAAAAAATTGCATCCTCTTGTCCCGCTTCCCACGCCTCCGTATTACCCTCGGCATATTTGAATAATGTTTTGCTTCCAATTATGTTCGTAGATTTGGAAGTTCCTCCCAAGCGCTCTGGCTGCCGAGGTTCTCCAGGTTGCAGGTATGTAGTCGGGTGACATGGCATTAAACAGGCGCGGGCACAGGGCCGGATTTAGATACCCGCCTAAAAGTCGACAGGAAATGTTATAACCTGTAGAAAATTGAAAATATCTGATCTAATTTCAATACCATTACATGTATATGCTGTCCACCAGCTTTAACAATGCATCTTTTTGACAAATACTTTGTGTAAAGGCCCTCCTCTGCCACCGTTCCTTTTTGCCTGGATCAACACCCCCGTTACCTTAATGCAACTGGTAGTCCTGCAAAATGCACATTTTTTTGGAAATACAAGTGAAACCATATAAACTTTTGACGAATTTCCGATAGAAATCATTCTGCCAGTCCCTTTGTTAATTATGATAAAGATAGGCTTCAACCTTTGAAATAAGTTGTTTTTAATGTATTCAAACGTATTTATTCTCATAAATCTTATAAATTTCATGTATCAAAGTACAATATCGATTTAACAATCTTTCAAACATATTATGTTTATGTTGAAAATAAACGAGTAACGATGTGTAACGATTTTCAGTCTTTATCATTTGATCTGCGTCCTCACTAGAGCTCTCTACGTGTACTTTCTACATCTTGAGTTTGATCAAACAGTTTGTTTACAGCAAATGTTTTCCCTACGCAACGTTGCCTCTACACGTTCGATATACCATTTAATATTGAAAAAATACCAAAACAAAGGATATTTGTTCATTATTATTCGAACTTTTATTGTTTCTATTTTCAGATGAAGAACATTTGCATCTTGAGGGCTATCTTCCTCTCTAATTCATCAGCTGCCTTTATCACTCCTCACTCTCTCTACATCTAGAGTTTGATCAATCACAGTTTGTTTACAAATGATGATAATTAATTCATCATTTATCTCATTCAAACGTAACCTAAAAACTCACCTTTTCAAGCTGGCCTTTAATTAATTTATTTAATTTTATTCTTCTTTGGTTCTTTTGGCAGTTTCTCAGTGTGTTTTATTATTCTACATCTTGATTGGAAAGCGCGATAGAATATCTTTTTAGTAATGGCGCTGTATAAGTACTTTATTATTATTATTATTTACAGCAAATGTTGTCCCTATGCAACGTGCCTCCACACGTCCGATATACCTTTAACAGAAAAAATAGCAAAACAATCTAAAGGACATTTGTTCATTATTATTTAAACTTTTGTTTCCATTTTCAGATAAAAAACACTTGCATCTTGAGGGTTATCTTCCTCTACTTCATCAGCTGCCTTATCATTTGACCTGCGTCCTCACTTTCTCTATATCTTAAGTTTGATCCATCACAGCTGTTTTAAATTGTTTTGAGATGCATACTCATTATCTTGGTGTTATAGAAAATAAGTTCCTTCAAAACAAGCTTTGTTGCAAGTGTAACCGGTGCAGGTGTCTATCGTGTTTTGGTGTTTGTAAAGTTTGCACAGAAATTGATGTAGAGCTCTCATTTGTTACTGTTTCTTCTTCAAACGATGTTTGCCGCTTCTGACGTCATCAATGTTCACTATGCTTAAAAGTTTTTTTAAAGTTTTTTTCCGGGGGTATCTTGAGTATTGTCCTTTGCGTTGTTTTGCACTTGTAATGGTTTACAAAAGCTTCCAGTTATAAAACTGTTCAAACTTGCGACGAGCTCTTCATATACTCATGACATGCTGGTATTTTCAGGCTGTAGGGGAACAAAAGAAAATTAATGACCAATCAAATACATTTATGACAACACAGCCTATGATATAAAAACTCATATCATATAAAATTATATAATCCATTGCAGTGGCGTAGCGGGGGAACTTGGCAATAGGCACCCAATATTTTAATTCCTCGGTTGAGAATTGTACATTTCGGTACATCTTGTCGTACCCCCCTCCCCCTTCTTAGTAGCGTGGTGGCAGGGGGTCATTGCCCGCCAGTGAAGCTTTATTAGAGGGCGTCCAATGTTTACATGAGCGCAAAAATTGTAATGAGAATATATCTTTACATACTTTAAAATCTAAACTTCTGCAATTTGTATTATTTACAAAACATTTAAAGTTCATGTTTGTTGTTTTCTCTCAAAGCTTCTTAAGCGATCAAAAACATGGAAATCATCCCTGAACACCAATTTAAGACACATATTGTAGTCAATGGGATCCTGCATTTGATCAAACAAAATGTATATTTCTGTTAGCTAACTTATAAAGTGAGGAAATTATACGATTTTAAGCAATTTCTTATATCAAAATCAAGCCAAAAATAGCTAAGCTTCCGGAGGCTTCGTCCCTGCAATTCGGGCGCGTCAGGACTTTAGACCCTGGATTTGACAAAATAGAGCAATCTTCTGCTATCAAATAATAGCAATATTCTGCTATCAAAATTGCCAGAAATGCAGGGGGCTTCCGGTGGCATCGCTCTATTTTCAAGCACTTTTTTTGCTATTAAAAACGTAAAGCTCTGAGGCCTCGCCTCCTGGGTCGACTCCCTACCAGGGATCCGCCCCTAGATTTGACACAATTTTAAGAAATTTTTTGCTACCAAAATCACCAAAAGCGAAGCCCTGGTTAGGTGGGACCCAGGGAGTGAAGCTCCCGGAAGCCCTACACGTTTTTCGTGATTTTGATAACCAAAAATTGCTGAAATGTTTGACACGATCTTAAGAAATTTTCCGCTGTACCAAAATAACGCGAAGCACATTCTTGTGCCCGAGCCCCTACAACGGCTGCCTGTAAGGAAAATGGATTAATTTACTACTGTCAACTAATCAATTTGATTAATTTACCTGGCACCTAAACAGTGCATGCCAATTTAGATCTGAAGCTAACGTTTTACTGTTGTGAGCATTTTTATTTATTATAATTATATATATGTATATATAAAAAATAAAATAATTTTTTTGTGGGGAAGAGTGCGTTAAATTGCAAAATTCCCTGGTCCCCAGTGAAACAGGACAATCCACGCCACCTCCCCCCACGCCCATGGAGCTCCTTGCTACGTCACTGGTCAATTGGCAGACCCAGACTTGAAGATCTTGGTTTCCTCAGGAAATGCAGCATTCATCAAAACTCTGTTTTCCCTCTTTCCCCTTGTGTCTATCGTCCCGTGCAAGAGTGAAAAATCGCAATCATTTTCTCACCTTTACTTTTTCTAGTGGATGACAGGATTTGCGATGGTCTATCACAGTGGTGTCTTTCTTCTGTGGATTTGAATCAGATTTATATGGATTATATTATTTTTAAAGTATAAAGCCACATGTGTTACCTTGAGAAATCTTTTCATTACAAAGGCATTCTTCAGAGGTCATTGTTCATTTCGATTTACAGAATATCATGTGTAGGAGGGGGGGGGGGGGGGGTGATGCACCGAGCTTGCTTTCGTTACATCCTTTATCATGTATTTATTCCATGAAATTTGTCATTAAAGGAAAATTCACATAGTGCAATATGCTCATTTGAAATAATAGAGGACAACTAAAGAAGGTGTATGGTTGCACGGTTTATGCAGTCATTATTCTTTGGTTGAATTTTTATACATTATTAAGCATAAGTATGCATGTATATAAATACCCCCAAAACACGCGTCTTGGAAGTGTGAAACCTGCAAATATAATATTGAATGTGACACTTTGAATTAAGCCTTCTATTACAAACAATTCAAGAAAAGGTGCGTCAAAACATTGAAAGGTGCGTCAAATCATTGAAAGGTGCGTCAAATCATTGAAAGGTGCGTCAAATGGTGCGTCAAAACAATGAAAGGTGCGTCAAATCATTGAAACGTGGGTCTAATGGTGCGTCAAAACATTGAAGGTGCGTCAAAACATGGAAAGGTGCGTCAAAACATTAACAGGTTGGTCAAATGGTGAGTCAAAACATTGAAATGTGCGTCAGTCAAAACATCGAAACGTGCGTCAAATGGTGCGTCAAAACATTGAAACATTGCGTCAAATGGTGCATCAAAACATCCAAAGGTGTGGCAAATGGTGTCAAAACATTGAAAGATGGGTCAAATGTGGTGCGTCAATACATTTAAAGAAAGGTTTGTCAAATTGGTGCGTAAAAACATTGAAAGATTAGTACATTTAAAGGTGTCAAATTGTGCGGGAAAACATTGAAAGGTGTGTACATTGAAAGGTGTGTACATATTTAAAGGTGTGTCAAATGGTGCGTAAAAACACTGAAATGTGCGTCAAAACAATTGAAAGGTGCATGCGTCAAACATTGAAACTGCATCAAAATAGTGCTGTCACGACATGGCTCTATCGATTATCGCGGAGAAAAATATCGCGATATATCGTAGTGTCGCGATATTTTTCAAGAAAACTTTTGACTCAAATTCTTAATATCACTAACGTTATATGATCATGAAGCTAGTTTACTACTCCATGATATACAACGCAAGAAAGGAATTATTTGCAGATCTAGCAGATGACATGATCGCGTGACTATTACGTTCATCACGCATCACGCACGTGTTTGTTAATTCAGCTAACGTGACCAATGAATCATCGAAGTGTGAGTCTGAGCGGCACATTGTAGACCAATTTTTCATTCTTTTTGCCAACTTGCATCGGCGCGTGCTAGTGTGTGGTGATGAAGCACGATTCTTAATTAGTTGTTTTTATGTTTCACGATTATTTTGCATGTTTTTAATAGCCTAAACTTTTAGACTTAAGTGCCGTCAGATCGTAACGTTAGAATTGTAACGTACGAAGTAGTCTAGCCTAGTTGCGCAAAAATTTCTTAGTTGATTATTAGTTTTTGGTATCGCGATATAACGCGAGAGGCATATTTCATGTCGTAGGAAAAAGAAATATCGCGATAATCGACATGTCATGACAGCACTAGTCAAAACATTAAAAGGTGCGTCAAAACATTGAAAGGTGCGTCAAATGGTTAGTCAAAACATTGAAAGGTGCGTCAAAACATTAAAAGGTGCGTCAAAACATTGAAAGTTGCGGCAAATGGTTAGTCAAAGCATTTAAATGTGCGTTAAATGGTGCGTCAAAACATTGAAAGGTGCGCCAAATGGTGTGAAAACGTTAAAAGGTGCGTCAAATGGCGAGTCAAAACATTGAAATGTGTGTCAAATGGTGTGTCAAAACATTGGACGGTGCGTCAAATGGCGAGTCAAAACATTGAAAGGGGTGTCAAATGGTGTGTCAAAACATTAAAAGGTGAGTCAAATGGCGTGTTAAAACATTGAAATGTGCGCCAAATGGTGCGTCAAAACATTGAAAGATGGGGTCAATAGGTGCGTCCAAAACATTGGAATGTGGGTCAAATGCTACGTCAAAAGATGAAAGTTGGTGGGTCAAATGGTGAGTCAAAACATTGAAAGGTGGGTGAAATGGTGTGTCATAACATGTGCGCCAAATTATCAAATATTAAAACATTGAAGGTGGGGTCAAATGGTGTGCGAAACAATTATTTTTGGTAACATTTTTAAGCTAAGTATCAAAAAAAGCTTCCGGGATTTGTCTACCTTTTGATAGATAAATCCCAAAAGCTTGTCTGCCTCTGGGATTTGTCTATCAAAAGGTAGACAAATCCCAAAAGCTTGTCTGCTTCTGGGATTTGTCTATCAAAAAATAGACAAATCCCCAAAGCTTGTCTGCTTCTGGGATTTGTCTATCAAAAAATAGACAAATCCCCAAAGCTTGTCTGCTTCTGGGATTGGTCTACCTTTTGATAGACAAATCCCAAAAGCTTGTCTGCCTCTGTGATTTGTCTACCTTTTGATAGACAAATCCCAAAAGCTTGTCTGCTTCTGGAATTTTGTCTACCTTTTGATAGACAACTTCCAAAAGCTCGTCTGCTTCTGGGATTTGTCTACCTTTTTTATAGACAACTCCAAAAAGCTTGTCTGCTTCTAAGATTGGTCTACCTTTTGATAGACAAATCCCAAAAGCTTGCCTGCTTCTAAGATTGGTCTACCTTTTGATAGACAAATCCCAAAAGCTTGTCTGCTTCTGGGATTTGTCTACCTTTTGAAAGACAAATCCCAAAAGCTTGTCTGCTTCTGGGATTTGTCTACCTTTTGATACACAAATCCCGAAAGCTTGTTTGCTTCTGGGATTTGTCTACCTTTTTGATAGACAAATCCAAAAAGCTTGTCTGCTTCTGGGATTTGTCTACCTTTTGATAGACAAATCCCAAAAGCTTGCCTGCTTCTAAGATTTGTCTACCTTTTGATACACAAATCGCAAAAGCTTGTCTGCTTCTGGGATTGGTCTACCTTTTGATAGACAAATCCCAAAAGCTTGTCTGCTTTTAGGATTGTCTATCAAAAGGTAGACAAATCCAAAAGCTTGTCTGCTTCTAGGATTTGTCTATCAAAAGGTAGACAAATCCCAAAAGCTTGTTTGCATCTGGGATTTGTCTACCTTTTTGATAGACAAAATCCCAAAAGCTTGCCTGCTTCTGGGATTTGTCTACCTTTTGATAGACAAATCCCAAAAGCTTGTCTGCTTCTGGGATTGGTCTACCTTTTTGATAGACAAGTCCAAAAAGCTTGTCTGCTTCTGGGATTTGTCTACCTTTTGATAGACAAATCCCAAAAGCTTGCCTGCTTTTAAGATTTGTCTACCTTTTGATAGACAAATCCCAAAAGCTTGTCTGCTTCTGGGATTGGTCTACCTTTTGATAAACAAATCCCAAAAGCTTGCCTGCTTCTGGGATTTGTCTACCTTTTGATAGACAAATCCCAAAAGCTTGTCTGCTTCTGGGATTGGTCTACCTTTTGATAAACAAATCTTAAAAGCTTGTCTGCTTCTAAGATTTGTCTACCTTTTGATAGACAAATCGCAAAAGCTTGTCTGCTTCTGGGATTGGTCTACCTTTTGATAGACAAATCCCAAAAGCTTGCCTGCTTCTGGGATTTGTCTATAGACAAATCCCAAAAGCTGGTCTGCTTCTGGGATTTGTCTACCTTTTGATAGGCAAATCCCAAAAGCTTGTCTGCTTCTGAAATTTGTCTACCTTTTTGATAGACAAATCCAAAAAGCTTGTCTGCTTCTGGGATTTGTCTACCTTTTGATACACAAATCCCAAAAGCTTGCCTGCTTCTAAGATTTGTCTACCTTTTGATACACAAATCCCAAAAGCTTGCCTGCTTCTGGGATTTGTCTACCTTTTGATAGACAAATCCCAAAAGCGTGTCTGCTTCTAATATTTGTTTACCTTTTGATAGACAAATCCCAAAAGCTTGTCTGCTTCTGGGATCTGTCTATCAAAAGGTAGACAAATCCCAAAAGCTTGTCTGCTTTTAGGATTTGTCTACCTTTAGATAGACAAATCTAAAAAACTTGCCTGCTTCTGGAATTTGTCTACCTTTTGATAGACAAATCCTTTCCTGCTTCTGAAATTTGTCTACCTTTTGATAGACAAATCCCAAAAGCTTGTCTGCTTCTGGGATTTGTCTACCTTTTTGATAGACAAATCCCAAAAGCGTGTCTGCTTCTAATATTTGTTTACCTTTTGATAGACAAATCCCAAAAGCTTGTCTGCTTCTGGGATCTGTCTATCAAAAGGTAGACAAATCCCAAAAGCTTGTCTGCTTTTAGGATTTGTCTACCTTTAGATAGACAAATCTAAAAAGCTTGCCTGCTTCTGGAATTTGTCTACCTTTTGATAGACAAATCCTTTCCTGCTTCTGAAATTTGTCTACCTTTTGGCTTCTGGGATTTGTCTACCTTTTTGATAGACAAGTCCCAAAAGCTTGCCTGCTTCTGGGATTTGTCTACCTTTTGATAGACAAGTCCCAAAAGCTTGTTTGCTTCTGGGATTTGTCTGCCTTTTGATAGACAAATCCCAAAAGCTTGTCTGCTTCTGGGATTTGTCTACCTTTTAATAGACAAGTCCCAAAAGCTTGTCTGCTTTTAAGATTTGTCTACCTTTTGATAGACAAATCCCAAAAGCTTGTCTGCTTCTGGGATTGGTCTACCTTTTGATAGACAAATCCCAAAAGCTTGCCCGCTTCTGGGATTTGTCTATAGACAAATCCCAAAAGCTGGTCTGCTTCTGGGATTTGTCTACCTTTTGATAGGCAAATCCCAAAAGCTTGTCTGCTTCTGGGATTTGTCTACCTTTTTGATAGACAAATCCAAAAAGCTTGTCTGCTTCTGGGATTTGTCTACCTTTTGATACACAAATCCCAAAAGCTTGCCTGCTTCTAAGATTTGTCTACCTTTTGATGATACACAAATCCCAAAAGCTTGCCTGCTTCTGGGATTTGTCTACCTTTTGATAGACAAATCCCAAAAGCGTGTCTGCTTCTGGTATTTGTTTATTTTTTGATAGACAAATCCCAAAAGCTTGTCTACTTCTGGGATTTGTCTGCCTTTTAATAGACAAATCCCAAAAGCTTGTCTGCTTCTGGGATTTGTCTACCTTTTGATAGACAAATCCCAAAAGCTTGCCTGCTTTTAAGATTTGTCTACCTTTAGATAGACAAATCTAAAAAGCTTGCCTGCTTCTGGGATTTGTCTACCTTTTGATAGACAAAAGCTTGCCTGCTTCCTGAATTTGTCTACCTTTTGATAGACAAATCCAAAAAGCTTGTCTGCTTCTGGGATTTGTCTACCTTTTTGATAGACAAATCCCAAAAGCGTGTCTGCTTCTAATATTTGTTTACCTTTTGAATAGACAAATCCCAAAAGCTTGTCTGCTTCTGGGATCTGTCTATCAAAAGGTAGAGCTCCTGCTTCTGGAATTTGTCTGCCTTTTGATAGACAAATCCTTTCCTGCTTCTGGAATTTGTCTACCTTTTGATAGACAAATCCCAAAAGTTGTCTGCTTCTAAGATTTGTCTACCTTTTGATAGACAAGTCCCAAAAGATTTGTCTACCTTTGATAGACAAGTCCCAAAGCTTGCTTGCTTCTGGGATTTGTCTGCCTTTTGATAGATAAATCCCAAAGCTTGTCTGCTTCTGGGATTTGTCTACCTTTTGATAGACAAGTCCCAAAAGCTTGTCTGCTTCTAAGATTTGTCTACCTTTTGATAGACAAGTCCCAAAAGCTTGCTTGCTTCTGGGATTTGTCTGCCTTTTGATAGATAAATCCCAAAAGCTTGTCTGCTTCTGGGATTTGTCTATCTTTTGATAGACAAATCCCAAAAGCTTGTCTGCCTCTGGGATTTGTCTACCTTTTGATAGACCAATCCCAAACGCTTGTCTGCTTCTGGGATTTGTCTACCTTTTGATAGACAAGTCCCAAAAGCTTGTCTGCTTCTGGGATTTGTCTACCTTTTGATAGATAAATCCCAAAAGCTTGTTAAATCCCAGAAGCAGCAGACAAAAGGTAGACGAGTCCCAGAAGCAGCAGACAAAAGATAGACGAGTCCCAGAAGCAGCAGACAAAAACTAGACGAGTCCCAGAAGCAGCAGACAAAAGGTAGACGAGTCCCAGAAGCAGCAGACCAGAAGCAGCAAACAAAAAGACGAGTCCCAGAAGCAACAGACGAAAAGTAGACGAGTCCCGGAAGCAGCAAACAAAAAGACGAGTCCCAGAAGCAACAGACAAAAAGTAGACGACTTCCAGAAGCAGCAGAAAAAAAGTTGACAAGTCCCAGAAGCAGCAGACAAAAAGTAGACAAGTCCCAGAAGCAGACAAAAGGTAGACGAATCCCAGAAGCAGCAGACAAAAGGTAGACGAGTCCCAGAAACAGTAGAACAGAAGCAGCAGACAAAAAGTAGACGAGTTCCAGAAGCAGCAGACAAAAGTAGACGAGTCCCGGAAGCAGCAGAAAAAAAGTAGACGAGTTCCAGAAGCAGCAGACAAAAATTTGACAGTCCCAGAAGCAGCAGACAAAAAGTAGACAAGTCCCAGGAGCAGACAAAAGGTAGACGAGTTCCAGGAGCAGCAGAAAAAAAGGTAGACGAGTCCCAGAAGCAGCAGACAAAAAGTAGACGAGTCCCAGAAGCAGCAGACAAAAAGTAGACAAGTCTCAAAAGCAGACAAAAGGTAGACGAGTCCCAGAAGCAGACAAAAGGTAGACCAGTCCCAGAAGCAGTTAAAATGTAGACCAGTCCCAGAAGCAGACAAAAGGTAGACTTATGGTCATATGCAGACAAAAGGTAGACGAGTCCCAGAAGCAAACAAAAGGTAGACCAGTCCCAGAAGCAGTTAAAAGGTAGACCAGTCCCAGAAGCAGACAAAAGGTAGACCTATGGTCCTATGATAGCAGACAAAAGGTAGACTAGTCCCAGAAGCAGACAAAAGGTAAACCTATGGTCCCATGATAGCAGACAAAAGGTAGACCAGTGGTCCCATGATAGCAAACAAAAGGTAGACTAGTCCCAGAAGCAGACAAAAGGTAGATCAGTCCCAGAGGTAGACTTATGTTCGTATGACTATGCGGTCAGTCCCAGAAGCAGACAAAAGGTAGACCTGTGGTCCCATGACTATGCGGTCAGTCCCAAGAGCAGACAAAAGGTAGACCTGCGTTCCCACGACTATGCGGTCAGTCCCAAAAGCAGACAAAAGGTAGACATGCGGTCCCATGACTATGCGGTCAGTCCCAAAAGCAGACAAAAGGTAGACCTGCGGTCTCACGATTATGCGGTCAGTCCCAAAAGGTAGACCTGCGATCCCACGACTATGCGGTCAGTCCCAAAAGCAGACAAAAGGTAGACCTGCAAGGTAGACCGATGTTCCAATGATTATGCGGTCAGTCCCAGAAGCAGACAAAAGGTAGACATGCGGTCCCATGACTATGCGGTCAATATTAGAAGCAGACAAAAGGTAGACCAATGTTCCCATGACTATGCGGTCAGTCCCAGAAGCAGACAAAAGGTAGACCTATGTCCCCATGACTATGCGGTCAGTGCCAGAAGGAGACAAAAGTTAGATCTGCGGTCCCATGACTATGCGGTCAGTCCCAAAAGCAGACAAAAGGTAGACCTGCGGTCCCATGACTATGCGGTCAGTCCCAAAAGCAGACAAAAGGTAGACATGCGGTCCCATGACTATGCGGTCAGTCCCAAAAGCAGATAAAAGGTAGACCTGCGGTCCCTATGACTCAGTCCCAAAAGCGACAAAAGTCCTGCGTCCCAACTATGCGGTCAGTCCCAAAAGCAGACAAAAGGTAGACCTGCGGTCCGATGACTGCGGTCCCATGATTATGCGGTCCTCAAAAGCAGACGGACTATGCGGTCAGTCCCAAAAGCAGATAAAAGGTAGACGTGACGGTCCCAAAAGCGACAAAAGGTAGACCTGCGGTCTCAGTCCTCTCAAAAGCAGACAAAAGGTAGACCTGCGATCCCACGACTATGCGGTCAGTCCCAAAAGCAGACAAAAGGTAGACCTGCGGTCTCACGACTATGCGGTCAGTCCCAAAAGCAGACAAAAGGTAGACATGCGATCCCACGACTATGCGGTCAGTCCCAAAAGCAAACAAAAGGTAGACATGCGGTCCCACGACTATGCGGTCAGTCCCAAAAGCAGACAAAAGGTAGACATGCGGTCCCACGACTATGCGGTCAGTCCCAAAAGCAGACAAAAGGTAGACATGCGGTCCCACGACTATGCGGTCCCATGCCTATGCGGTCCCATGCCTATGCGGTCCCATGCCTATGCGGTCCCATGCCTATGCGGTCCCATGCCTATGCGGTCCCATGCCTATGCGATCCCACGACTATGCGGTCAGTCCCAAAAGCAGACAAAAGGTAGACCTGCGGTCTCACGACCATGCGGTCAGTCCCAAAAGCAGACAAAAGGTAGACATGCGGTCCCACGACTATGCGGTCAGTCCCAAAAGCAAACAAAAGGTAGACATGCGGTCCCACGACTATGCGGTCAGTCCCAAAAGCAGACAAAAGGTAGACATGCGGTCCCACGACTATGCGGTCAGTCCCAAAAGCAGACAAAAGGTAGACATGCGGTCCCACGACTATGCGGTCAGTCCCAAAAGCAGACAAAAGGTAGACATGCGGTCCCATGCCTATGCGGTCAGTCCCAAAAGCAGACAAAAGGTAGACATGCGGTCCCATGCCTATGCGGTCCCATGCCTATGCGGTCCCATGCCTATGCGGTCCCATGCCTATGCGGTCCCATGCCTATGCGGTCCCATGCCTATGCGGTCCCATGCCTATGCGGTCCCATGCCTATGCGGTCCCATGCCTATGCGGTCCCCTATGCCCCATGCCTATGCGGTCCCATGACGGTCCCATGCCTATGCGGTCCCATGCCTATGCGGTCCCATGCCTATGCGGTCCCATGCCTATGCGGTCCCATGACTATGCGGTCCCATGACTATGCGGTCCCATGACTATGCGGTCCCATGACTATGCGGTCCCATGACCATGCGGTCCCATGACCATGCGGTCCCATGACCATGCGGTCCCATGACCATGCGGTCCCATGCCCATGCGGTCCCATGCCCATGCGGTCCCAGGACTATGCGGTCCCAGGACTATGCGGTCCCAGGACTATGCGGTCCAGGACTATGCGGTCCAGGACTATGCGGTCCAGGACTATGCGGTCCCAGCAGTATACAATCCCAGCAGTATACAATCCCGGCAGTATACAATCCCATCAGTATACAATCCCATCAGTATACAATCCCATCAGTTAATAATTCAAGAAGTATACGAACAAATAAGTATTTCATCCCATAAGTATTCCATCTCATAAGTATACCCTTAGTATATAATCCTGCAAGTATACAATCCCATAAGTATGCAATCCCATCAGTATACAATCCCATCAGTATACAATCCCTCAGTATACAATCCCATCAGTATACAATCCCATCAGTATACAATCCCATCACTTTACAATTCCATAAATTTTATAATTCAAGAAGTATACAAACAAATAAGTATCCCATCCAATAAGTCCATCCCATAAGTATATAATCCCGTAAGTATACAATACCGTGAGTATACAATCCCGTAACTATGCAATACCATAAGTATGCAATCCCATCAGTATGCAATCCCATCAGTACACAAGCCCATCAGTACACAATCCCATCAGTATACAATCCCATCAATATACAATCCCATCAATATATAATCCCATCAATATATAATCCCCCATAAGTATATAATCCAAATAACAATCCCATCAAATATAATAAACATAATCCCCCAAAGTATATAATCCCCCAATAAGTATATAATCCAATAAGTATCCCATAAATATATAAACAAATAAGTATCCCATAATAAGTATCCCGTAAGTATATAATCCCGTAAGTATATAATCCCGTAAGTATATAATCCCGTAAGTATATAATCCCGTAAGTATATAATCCCGTAAGTATATAATCCCGTAAGTATATAATCCCGTAAGTATACAATACTATAAGTATACAATAATATTACAATACCATAGGTATACAATCCCATCAGTATACAATTCTAACATTTTTTAATTCAATAAGTATGCAATCCAATAAGTATCCCATAAGTATATAATCAAATAAGTATCAATATCCAATAAGTATCCCATCCAATAAGTATCCCATCCCATAAGTATCCCATCCAATAAGTATCCCATCCAATAAGTATCCCATCCCATCAGTATCCCATCCCATCAAGTATTCCATCCCAAATCCCATCAGTATACAATCCCATCAGTATACAATCCCATCAGTATACAATCCCATCAGTCAATCCCATCAGTATACAATCCCATCAGTATACAATCCTATCAATTAATAATTCAAGAAGTATACGAAAAAATAAGTATTTCATCCCATAAGTATTTCATCTCATAAGTATACCCTTAGTATATAATCCTGCAAGTATGCAATCCCATAAGTATGCAATCCCATCAGTATACAATCCTCAGTATACAATCCCATCAGTATACAATCCCATCAGTATACAATCCCATCAGTTTACAATTCCATAAATTTTATAATTCAAGTATACAAACAAATAAGTATCCCATACAATAAGTCCATCCCATAAGTATATAATCCCGTAAGTATACAATACCGTAAGTATACAATACCGTAAGTATACAATCCCGTGAGTATACAATCCCGTAACTATGCAATACCATAAGTATGCAATCCCATCAGTATGCAATCCCATCAGTATACAATCCCATCAGTATACCATCCCAATCAATCCCCATAAGTATACAATCCCCCATAAGTATATAATCCCCCATAAGTATATAATCAAATAAGTAGACAATCCAATAAGTATCCCATAAATATATAACCAAATAAGTATCCCATCCCATAAGTATCCCATCCCATAAGTATATAATCCCATAAGTATATAATCCCGTATAATAATCCCATAAGTATATAATCCCGTAAGTATATAATCCCGTAAGTATATAATCCCGTAAGTATATAATCCCGTAAGTATACAATACTATAAGTATACAATACTATTACAATACCATAGGTATACAATCCCATCAGTATACAATTCTAACATTTTTTCAATTAAATAAGTATAAGTATGCAATCCAATAAGTATCCCATAAGTATATAATCAAATAAGTATCAATATCCAATAAGTATCCCATCCAATAAGTATCCCATCCCATAAGTATCCCATCCCATAAGTATTCCATCCCATCAGTATACAATCCCATCAGTATACAATCCCATCAGTATACAATCCCATCAGTATACAATCCCATCAGTTAATAATTCAAGAAGTATACGAACAAATAAGTATTTCATCCCATAAGTATTACATCTCATAAGTATACCCTTAGTATATAATCCTGCAAGTATGCAATCCCATAAGTATGCAATCCAATCAGTATACAATCCCATCAGTGTACAATCCCTCAGTATACAATCCCTCAGTATACAATCCCATCAGTATACAATCCCATCAGTATACAATCCCATCAGTATACAATTCCATAAATTTTATAATTCAAGAAGTATACAAACAAATAAGTATCCCATCCAATAAGTATATAATCCCGTAAGTATATAATCCCGTAAGTATATAATCCCGTAAGTATACAATCCCGTAAGTATACAATCCCGTAAGTATACAATCCCGTAAGTATGCAATCCCATCAGTATACAATCCCATCAGTATACAATCCCATCAGTATACAATCCCATTACAGTATACAATCCCATCAGTATACAATCCCCAAAATTTTTAATTCAATAAGTATATAATCAAATCCAATAAGTATCCAATCAATAATATACTAAATAAGTATAATATCAATAAGTATCCCATCCAATAAGTATCCCATCCAATAAGTATCCCATCCCATCAGTATCCCATCCCATCAGTATACAATCCCATCAGTATACAATCCCATCAGTATATAATCCCATCAGTATACAATCCTAAAGTATACAATCCCATCATTATAAAATCCCATCAATATATAAATCCCATAAGTATATAATCAAATTTTTTAAGTATACAATCCAATAAGCATCCCATAAATATATAATCAAATAAGTATCCCATCCAATAAGTATCCCATCCAATAAGTATCCCATACAATAAGTATCCCATCCAATAATAATCCCATAAGTATATAATCCCGTAAGTATACAATACTATAAGTATACAATACTATTACAATACCATAGGTATACAATCCCATCAGTATACAATTCCAACATTTTTTTAATTCAATAAGTATAAGTATGCAATCCAATAAGTATCCCATAAGTATATACTCAAATAAGTATCAATATCCAATAAGTATCCCATCCAATAAGTATCCCATCCCATAAGTATCCCATCCCATAAGTATCCCATCCCATCAGTATACAATCCCATCAGTATACAATCCCATCAGTATACAATCCCATCAGTATACAATCCCATCAGTATACAATCCTAAAGTATACAATCCCATCATTATAAAATCCCATAAATATATAATCCCCCATAAGTATATAATCAAATAAGTATACAATCCAATAAGCATCCCATAAATATATAATCAAATAAGTATCCCATCCAATAAGTATCCCATCCAATAAGTATCCCATCCCAATAAGTATCCAATCCAATAAGTATCCCATACAATAAGTATCCCATCAATAAGTATCCCATCCCATAAGCAATATATAATCCCGTAAGATCCCATCAGTATACAATTCCATCATTTTTAATTCAATAAGTATAAGTATGCAATCCAATAAGTATCCCCTAAGTATCCCATCCCCTAAGTATCCCATCCCATAAGTATCCCATCCCATCAGTATACAATCCCATCAGTATACAATCCCATCAGTATACAATCCCATAAGTATACAATCCCATCAGTATACAATCCCATCAGTATACAATCCCATCAGTATTCAATCCCATCAGTATACAATCCCATCAGTATTCAATCTCATCAGTATTCAATCTCATCAGTATACAATCCCATCAGTATACAATCCCATCAGTATGCGATCCCATCAGTATACAATCCCATCAGTATACAATCCCATCAGTATGCAATCCCATCAGTATACAATCCCATCAGTATACAATCCCATCAGTATCCCATCCCATCAGTATCCCATCCCATCAGTATCCCATCCCATCAGTATGCAATCCCATCAGTATGCAATCCCATCAGTATACAATCCCATCAGTATACAATCCCATCAGTATCCAATCCCATCAGTATCCCATCCCATCAGTATCCCATCCCATCAGTATCCCATCCCATCAGTATCCCATCCCATCAGTATGCAATCCCATCAGTATGCAATCCCATCAGTATGCAATCCCATCAGTATACAATCCCATCAGTATACAATCCCATCAGTATGCAATCCCAATCAGTATGCAATCCCATCAGTATACAATCCCATCAGTATACAATCCCATCAGTATGCGATCCCATCAGTATACAATCCCATCAGTATATCCCAATCCCCATCAGTATCCCATCCCAAGTATGCCCCATCATCCCATCCCATATACAATCCCATCAGTATACAATCCCATCAGTATACAATCCCATCAGTATACAATCCCATCAGTATCCCATCCCATAAGTATACAATCCCATCAGTATACAATCCCATCAGTATGCAATCCCATCAGTATGCAATCCCATCAGTATGCAATCCCATCAGTATGCAATCCCATCAGTATACAATCCCATCAGTATACAATCCCATCAGTATACAATCCCATCAGTATGCAATCCAATCAGTATCCCGTCAGAGTAAATAATGCAATCAGTATCCCATCAGTATATGATAAAAAAAGTATCCCATCAGTGTATATAATCCAATAAGTATCCCATCAGTGTATAATCAGTATTCCATAAGTATAAAAACCAAGCCAAAAAGCATCCTGTCCCCAAGCATCCTGTCCCCAAGCATCCCGTCCCCAAGCATCCTGTCCCCCATCCCGTCCCCAAGCATCCTGTCCCCAAGCATCCCGTCCCCAAGCATCCCGTCCCCAAGCATCCTGTCCCCAAGCATCCTGTCCCCAAGCATCCCGTCCCCCCAAGCATCCTGTCCCCCCAAGCATCCCGTCCCCAAGCATCCTGTCCCCAAGCATCCTGTCCCCAAGCATCCTGTCCCCCAAGCATCCCGTCCCCAAGCATCCTGTCCCCAAGCATCCTCCCCAAGCATCCCCCCCAAGCATCCTGTCCCCAAGCATCCCGTCCCCAAGCATCCCGTCCCCAAGCATCCTGTCCCCAAGCATCCTGTCCCCAAGCATCCCGTCCCCAAGTATCCGTCCCCAAGCATCCCCCAAGTAGACAATCCCCTAGTCTACAATCCCTAGTCTACAATCCCCAGTCTACAATCCCCAGTCTATCCCGTCTACCCCTAGTCTACAATCCGTCCCCTAGTTTACAATCCCCTAGTCTAAAATCCCTAGTCTACAATCCCTAGTCTACAATCCCCTAGTCTACAATCCCTAGATATTCAATCCCTAGATATCCAACTCCTTAAGTCTGCAATCCCCTAGTCTACAATCCCCTAGTCTACAATCCCTAAGTATCCAATTCCCCAAGTCTACAATCCCCTAGTCTACAATCCCCTAGTCTACATTCCCCTAGTCTACAATCCCTAAGTATCCAATTCCCCAAGTCTACAATCCCCTAGTCTAAAATCCTCTAGTCTACAATCCCCTAGTCTACAATCCCCTAGTATACAATCCCTAGATATTCAATCCCTAGATATCCAACTCCTTAAGTCTGCAATCCCCTAGTCTACAATCCCTAAGTATCCAATTCCCTAAGTCTACAATCCCCTAAGTCTACAATCCCCAGTCTACAATTGTTATCTATCTATATCTATAATATATTTCGAATATATTAAATTAATCTCCCTGAAGAATTATTCTCCCTGAAGACGAAATGTATCTTCCGACTTCATGACAACATTCTACCTAAAATCCGCCCCTGTTCATTCCCCATCCGGAATACAATCTACCTCAGAAACCCTAGGCCCACCAAGTTATAAATAATCCCAAACAATCTCTTTCTCACTGTTGGTCTGTATTGCCATAACTTGCATTCTAAATACTTCAGGATCTACCCTCTGATCATCGCATTCAATTTTCAGGTTTATTCAGGCTAAGCATTCATTGTTTAAGCTCTATTCAGCCAGGATTCACATTCCATGTTTTCCTTTCATGCAAGAATCCAATTGTTTTGGTTCTATTTGATACCAGACACCACTTCATCGATATTAAGAGTCCAGAAAATTGATTGTTTTGCATTTTCAGCCAAGGATTTCATTGTTTAGGTCATTTCATTGGAATCCAATTAAAAGTTTCAACTAAGTCTTCACAGATCTCATCCCACCCCTCAATTTTAACCCTTCCCGTTCCAATAAGTCGCAAATTTTTATTTACTTCTTCCTGAACAACACCACACATCAAATTTAATCAAAATCCAATCATCAGTTATGGAGATATCTTGATGACGGACTAAATCTTGATGACAGACAAACAACAAACAAACATAAAACAAAAACATAACCTCCGTCCAACTTCGTTGGCGGAGATAATAATGAATAAACCCTTAAAATATCCCATGTTGTACACAACGGAGGGAAGACAACGATAGTGCCAGCTAAACTTAACTATTGATAAATATAAATAATATAGGTAAGAATATAGCAAATCAAGGAACATTTAGAGGAAATACTATCCCTTTCGTAATAGGCCTACTCATTATTTCATGCCTCAGATAAAGTGCTATAAGGCCTAGAGCCTCGTTGGCAGAGATAATAATGAATCAACCCTAAAATATCCAGTGTTGTACACAACGGAGGGAAAACAACGATAGAAAATTGATTTTCAACTGCAAAATAAACAAATAAACTTATCTATTGATAAATATACATAATATAGGTAAGAATGCAATAAATAAAGGAACATTTAAAGGAAATACGATCCCTGAAAAAGATAGGCCTATTCATTATTTCATACCTAAGATATAGTGCTATATGGCCTATGCTGTTACGAGAAAATAATACTCAAATTTACTCTTTCGGTATAGATTGCAAACAAAATATGTCAGGTATGTAGTTACTAATATCTTTACACTGAATCTCGTCCTACGAAAATTGCTTGCCACTTCAATAAATCTGATACATACTTAATGACTCACTTCCGAAGTGGATATTTGTGCCAATATTTCGACTGATCCGAAGCGATGAGTTGCATTGCATATCCACGTAAAAGAGCTAACTATAGCCTAGGATTTAAGAATTTGAACAAAGCTCCTACTATATAGCAAAAGGAACATCTCAAAGTCATAGACTTTGCTCTTATTGCTTTCAGTTATTTAGGGATTAAGCCTATTTATTTTTTTTTGGTAATATGTTTGATAACAATTGTTGTTTTTATACACTTAATATAGTCTTAGAAAAAAGAATACTCACAACACTAATTTGTATCATCTTATAAGATAATGTTGCTCCGTGCTTGAGAGAAAAAATGTTTGGAAGGAAAATTACCAGGTTCGATTCCAGGCCGAGCAGCTGTGTTGTGTCCTCGGGCAAGGCACTTTATCCCGTTTGTTTCAGTTTCACCTGTCCTCTCAGGCTATGAAAACGAGTACCAGCATTGCTGGTGAGTTAACCTGCGATAGACTAGCCTCCCATCCAGGCGGAAGCTTATTATGCTCTTATCCGCTTGCGCTATGTACACCGAGGGGTACGAAAACGAGTACCAGCATTGCTGGTGAATTAACCTGCGATAGACTAGCCTCCCGTCCAGGCGGAAGTTATTATGCTCTTATCCGCTTGCGCTATGTACACCGGGAGGTACACATCGGGCCCTATGAACCCAATGGCTCGTATTGATTTAAGTTTGTTTAATTATGTTAAAGTAAGCAACGATTATAAATGAATGAAACACAACTATATACCCTTTATTCCAGTAATCAAAAAAGGTTCGATGAAACCTAGCTATATTGACGTTACTAATGTTACTTGAGATTAGTAATAATCGTAAGAGCGCCACACACAGACCAATTAGCACAGGCAATGTCCGTGACACAGGTTCACAATTTATTTGTTCAAGAAGATGCCAAAACTGGATCGTTTCAGTCGGAAATATTCCTTAGTGGTGAAAATTCTCCGGTTCTCCATGATTTAAGATGAAATGGCTGCAATAAAATTATAACAAGTCAGACAAAATAATGGACTACGAAGTCTTACTTTGTGGTAGATGAATCATCAATCAGTTGCAATGGTTAAACCAGGAATCCAGTTATTGGGAAACTCCATTGATCCAAATATTGGTGCAGAAAGTCCACTGTCGCGAAAAATCCAAGTGTTTGGCGCGAAAAATCCAAGTGGCGTAAAAAATCCCAAGTGGCGCGAAAATCACAATCAAATTATTCCATTCCCTGCAAAATACAAATGAAAAACATGCGACGTTTTATGTAGTAGCGTTAGGTTTCTTTTTTTTAAATTCCTTTTGGAACAATTCGTAGGGCTAAGTACCTCCGTCAACGAAGGTTATGTTTTCGCCCGTTTGTCTTTTGTTTGTCATCAAAATACCTCAAGAACTGATAATTGGATTATGATCAAAATTGGTGTGTGGTTTTTTACTGCCCAAGGATGAAGTGTGAAAAATTTGGGACATATTGGAACAGGGGCAGGGTGCAAATGGAGGGTAGGACATTTCAAGTCGAGTTTGTCTTTTGCCAGTCAAAGATATCTCAAGAACTGATGAATGGATTTGAATTCAATTTGGTGTGTGGCTTTTTTACTGCTGAAGGACAAAGTGAATACAATTTGAGACAAATTAGAACAAGGGAAGGGTGAAAATGGATAGCCTGGGGACATGTTTCTGTTTCGTTTGTTATCAAGATATCTCAAAAACTGATGATTGGATTCTGATTAAAATTGGTGTGTGGTTTTGTTACTGCCTAAGGACGAAGTGCGAAAATTTTGGGACATATTGGAATAGGGAAGGTTGCAAATGGAGGGGTGTGGATACTTTAAGGTGAGTTTGTCTTATGTCAGTCATCAAGATATCTTAAGAAGTGATGGTTGGATTTGGATTACATTTGGTGTGTCGTTTTGTTTCTGCTTAAGGACCAAGTGAATACAATTTGAGACAAGTTAGAACGAGGGAAGGGTGAAAATGGATAGGTGGGGACATGTTTCTGTTTTGTTTGTTATCAAGATATCTCAAGAACTGATAATTGGATTTAGATTAAAATTGGTGTGTGATTTTGTTACTGCCTAAGGACGAAGTGCGAAAAATTTGGGACATATTGGAATAGAGAAGGTTGCAAATGGAGGGGTGTGGATACTTTAAGGTGAGTTTGTCTTATGTCAGTCATCAAGATATCTTAAGAAGTGATGGTTGGATTTGGATTACATTTGGTGTGTCGTTTTGTTTCTGCTTAAGGACCACGTGAATACAATTTGAGACAAGTTAGAACAAGGGAAGGGTGAAAATGGATAAGTGGGGACATGTTTCTGTTTTGTTTGTTATCAAGATATCTCAAGAACTGATAATTGGATTTAGATTAAAATTGGTGTGTGATTTTGTTACTGCCTAACTGTAAGGACGAAGTGCGAAAAATTTGGGACATATTGGAATAGAGAAGGTTGCAAATGGAGGGGTGTGGATACTTTAAGGTGAGTTTGTCTTATGTCAGTCATCAAGATATCTTAAGAAGTGATGGTTGGATTTGGATTACATTTGGTGTGTCGTTTTGTTTCTGCTTAAGGACCAAGTGAATACAATTTGAGACGAGTTAGAACAAGGGAAGGGTGAAAATGGATGGGTGGGGACATGTTTCTGTTTTGTTTGTTATCAAGATATCTCAAGAACTGATGATTGGATTCAGATTAAAATTGGTGTGTGGTTTTGTTACTGCTTAAGGAAAAAGTGATTAAAATTTGAGACAAATTAGAATGGAGAAGGGGAGGGTAAAAATGGATCATCAAGATATCTTAAGAAGTGATGGTTGGATTTGGATTACATTTGGTGATTTTGTTTCAATGATTGAGACATTGGAAGAGGGGAGGGTGCAAATGGAGGGGGTGGGGACATGTTTTTGACTGTCATCAAGATATCTCAAGAACTGATGATTGGATATGGATTAGATCTGCTGTGTGGTTTTGTTACTGCTTAAGGAAGAAGTGATTAAAATTTGAGACAAATTAGAACAGGGGAAGGGTAAAAATGGATGGGTGGGGACATGTCAGACATATTGGAACAGGGGTAGAGTCCAAATAGGGGAGGGAGGGGGCGGGGGTCATCTTGTCCAACATCAAAGATATCTTAAGAACTGATAAATAGATTTAGATCAAATTTGGTGTGTTGTTTTGTTCCTGCTTAAGGGATTAAAATTTGGGACGTATTGGAACAGGGGAAGGGCAAAAATGGAGGGTGGGGATTTAGAGCAAGATTTATCAACTTTTAGTTGAAACTTTCTAATGGAACGTGCTGAACAATTTAACTCATGACATGAAAGATGAGCCATACAATGAATTTTCTGGATTCAAAGAAAATCAAGTGAAGTGGTTTCTGCTATCAATGAAATCAAAACAATTGGTTTTGCCATGAATGAAAATGATGGAATGTGAATCTACCCTGTATAGAGCTCAAACAATGAATGCTTAGACTGAATTAAACAGAAAACAATGATCACAAATGATGATCCTAACATGTTTAGAATGTAGTGACAGTAAGGATCAATCAAAGTGAAAAAGATATTGTTTAGGGGTTATGACTTGGTGGGTCGAGGGTTCCGTTGGGGAATGAACAGGAGCGGGGATATGCGCTCTACAGAGTGCTATAATTCTAGTTCTTAATCTATAATCATTCTATTTTCTGAAAGAAAAAAACAACAACGCTCAAGACACTGATATATCATCTCTTTTAAAAGTAAGCAAGAAATATCAAAGTGTAGAATACAATAAACTTTATCACAATAATTTAAAGAATAAAAGTTCAGCAAAATCTGAAACAATCAGGTAGCCTATAAGTAAAATGAGCAACTCAGACCAAGAAAATGAGTACAAGCATTGTTGGGGAGTTAATCTGCGATAAACCGGCGTCCCGTCCAGGCAGGAGTTATTATGCTCTTTTCCTTATGCTGGGGTACACACTGGGCCCTATGAAAAGCAAATTATAAATGAATGAAACAAACTGTATACCCATGCTATGGATTGACTAAATGGCTCGTATGGATTAACTATGTGAAAGTAAGCTGTAATTATAAATGAATGAAACAAACTGTATACCCTTTAATCCAATATTCTATGGAAAGAAAGGTTCAACGAAATTTGGCTGTATTGGTAATGTTACTACAATGAGCCACTTAAAATTAGTAATATCATAAGAGCGACACACAGACCACTTAGAGGTAATAGCACAGGCAAGGTCTGTGACACAGGTTCACAATTTATGATTTCAAAGGGGTGCAAACTGGATTGATTAAGTTGGAAATATTCCTTAGTGGTGAAAATTCTCAGGTTCTTCATGATTTAAAATGAAATGGCTGCAATAAAAATATAAAAAAACTTACAACAAAATAATAGGCTACGAAGTCTTACTTTATGGTAGATGAACAGAAAGCCAATTGCAAAATACAATTAAAAACATGCGATGTTTAATGTTTGTTTGTTTGATGAGGTCAAAACCACGACAACGAAGGTCCATGTGGCGCATAAAATCCAGGGGAGAATGGCCAGCTGAAAAATCCAAGCAAATTATTCCATTCACTGCAAAATACAATTAAAAAACATACGATGTTTAATGTTGGATTGTAGGATTGGCAATTGTTACAATTGGGGACAATAAGGCCCAATTCTAAGACGGGTTTTTGTCTTTGAAACTTGTAATTATTCAATTTGGAATTCCATTTTGCCAGCGGTCACGAGAAAAAATGTCAAAGGTTTTGGGAAAAGGGAAAGGAGGTTAAGGGCAAGCTGGGCTGTATCAGCCCTGTCATTGCCAGGAATGCCAACATGGCTGGGTTTTTTCCTGCAAAGAAAAGTTTCCGGAGGAGGAGGTGGCAGGTGAGGTTATCAAAGATTGGGTAATAGTGTATATTGGAAATACATAGGTAAACTATAATAATCTTAATTCTTTATAAAAGCTCAAGACACTGGATAATTTAAAAAGTAAGAATAAAATAAAGGTTCAATAAACTTTATCACAATAATTTGAAGAATAAAAATTCTGAAATAATCAGGTAGTCTATTATAACTACAATGAGGTACTATCTGATTATAGGGAGAATAATATTATAAGAGCGCCACACACACTGCACAGTGAGATTTCCAATTTATTTGTTTATGCCGATGCCAGAACTAGTAATACGAAAAATTCAGATTAATGACGAATTAGATTGTTGGTTCTCCATGACTTTTGATAGAATGGCTGAACTGGAATTTTAAAGGCTTACACAAAAATAATATTTATTTTACTTTGTGACAGTGGCAGAGCTAGGGTTCCATGGGCCGGGGGCGAGTGGGTATTAGGTATAACGATATTTTTTCACGGGCCCCATTATAGGGCCTGGGCCGGCTACCCCCTCCAACCTTATGTTACGCCACTGCTTTGTGGTAGATGAACTTCTTACACATTTGTACCGTTATAACTCTTCCATTAACCTTTAATCATCGTTCAATCTGTTGCAAAAACTAGGAATACAGCTGTTAGTGTCAGGCTGTCTGGAGACATTATCCAAGTGACGTAAATATCCAAGTGCCGCAAAAATCCAAGTGACACGAAAATCTTAGTAGTGCGAAAATCCAAGTGAGTGCGAAAATCCAAAAGGTGCAAAAATCCAAGCGAATTCCATTAATCCTAATTGCATGTACATTAAATGCAATATTTCCGCATGGGACTTTACGCAATATTCGTGTATCCACCCCGGGGTGTACCCAGCAGCATATACTTTTGGCATGTAGGCCTATACGAACTTGGGAAAGTTAACACGCATCGGAATATTTGTTTAAATGGACGGAAAATATGAAAACTGTAAAAAAAAAACTGTACAATAAATTTGGAAAGTTTGTTGGATGGCAACAATCGATAAAAGATTAATTTTATAATTTTAATTTGACATCTGAAGCTGCTTATCCGGAAGTCGTCATGTTTTGTGAATCCCAAAAAGTCAACTACAAATATGCTCCCTCTAAATGATAGTGTATTCATGTCATGAACAAATAAATTCATTTATAACCCACTACAATAATCTGACCTACCAGTGATATCAAATGTGCCACCACTTTGTAACATTTCTGCAATAATTTCTCACCATTAAATGCACTTCAATTATTTTGACAGATACACTTATTGTGATCATTCAGCTTGGTGCTTATTCTGGTAGTACGGTTTACGGTACGTTTGCCGATTCCCCAAATGTCCCCCTATCCCCACTAAATCCTTGAAAATGTCCTGTATAACTGGCCCCTGCATGCCCTTTCTATCATTTGCGAATTTTATATTTTTCTTCTTTACCTAAATATGTTAATCACAAAACTAATAATTATTATTTAATCATTAGTTTAAGGGACCATTCGTCCGTGAAACTCACCAACAAAATACAAATCTGCAAGCGTCAGTCCGTCCACACGACCCGACTTGGTAGACGAATTGGTAGACGAATTCATATAATCAGTTCCTGAATTCACAGGTTGTCAACAAAATATCTTTGGAACGAGACATAACACCCATTCGTTCTTACTTCTTCTAAAATTAACAGTGCCTGAACTTTCCTTTGGTTTGTTCTTGAAATGAAGTGAAATTTTCCCTATCAGAATCTTATAAAAAATGCATGGTTTTTCTTGAAACTATGCAACCACGCTACTGAGCTGAATAAAGATTAGCATAACAAATGACCATATCCGGTGAATGCACCTGTTTTACGTGCGCGTAATCTGAAATGTACCAATACAGCACAACAAAAGAAACAGGAATCTGTAACAAAAGAAAAAGATTTTCGCAGACGTTACACATTTCATTTCCATAGAAATTGGCTTGACCGACTGACCGGTGTAAAAGGCGTGTTATAAACGATTGACGCCATCCACTCACCTTTCTTACATGTCTTAGCACATGATGAATATTATAGATAAGTAATTTACAGTTTCACCTTATTGAAACAAGGATTATAGGACGGTACATGAATTTTCATGGGGGCGGGGGAGCTTCCTAGTGTTAAGCACCTTTGCAAGTGATGTAGAACGGTGTGGTTCAAACGCACCCATGGCCCTCACCCCCACCAAAATGTTCATGGGCGGGGGTGTTTCCTGATGTTGAGAACCTTTTCAAGTCATGTAGAACCGTGGGGGTTCTAACGCACCCATCTCCTTACCCCCACCCCCTCTCCCCACCCCCACCCCCTCCCCCCACCCCTCACCCCCTCCCCCACCCCTCCCCCCACCCCTCTTCCCCATCCCTCTCCCCACCCCTCTCCCCCACCCTCCCCCATCCCATCTCCCCACCCTCTCCCCCACCCCTCTCCCCACCCCCTCTCCCCATCCCTTCCCCATCCCTCTCCCCACCCCTCTCCCCACCCTCTCCCCATCCCATCTCCCCACCCTCTCCACCCCCCTCCCCCCCCCCCCTCCCCACCCCTCTCCCCCACCCCTCTCCCCATCCCTTCCCCACCCCTCCCCCACCCCTCACCCCCAACCCCTCGCCCCCAACCCCTCTCCCCACCCCTCTCCCCCCCCCTCCCCCCCCCCTCCCCACCCCCTCACCCCCAACCCCTCGCCCCCAACCCTCTCCCCACCCCTCTCCCCAACCCCTTTCCCCACCCCTCTTCCCCACCCCTTAACACAAATTATGATAAAATACCAAGGGCGTAGCTGTAAGGTACTCTGGTTGGGAGGGGGAGTGTGTGGTCGAGATTCCCGACAATTGCATATATGTTAGCTGGCGCCAGCTGCGTCAGTGCGAGCGCGTAGGTATGGTACACTGGGTTTTTTTGTGAGGGGGGGCAACGACGCGTATAGCGTGAAACTTAGCGGCGTCGGTTTCTAGTATGGTCCATGGGGCGAAGCCCTGGTGGGCATCCTGGGGGCGAAGCCCCTAGAAGCTTTGCGATTTTAGGTATTTGGAGGGTAAATTTCGATCAGAATTAACATAGAATGTTCGTTGTTGTGAAAAGAACTATACCCATTTTTCATACAAGGATCATTGAAGTTGAACTGCATATCATCGGCGTGGGAAGATATTTGAAATTAGGGGCTTTTATCACTTGTCCCAACAAATCTACAAAAATAAATGATTCTCTTATCACGATTTAAAAAACTATTTGTAAAGGTGGGGTCGTAAAATTATTGGACATTTGGCAACATTTCCCGAAATTAAAGAAAATTTCCCGAAATTTGATAGAAACTTTTCAAAATTGAAGAAAATTCTAAAAATGAAGGAAATTGCATAAAAATTGAAGCAAAGTTCACAAAAATAGAGGAAATTTTACCATAATTGAAGAGAAATTTCTCAAAAATTGAAGATTTCCGGAAGAAAAGAAGCCATGCTCATGGCATGGAATCTGACTCTTCAAAATCAATTATTTAGACTTTGATTATATTGAGAGCCAAAATGGTACTTAACCCCCAATAAAATAATTTCCCCCGGTTCCTACGCCACTATACATATGTAATATAATTTATTGAAACAAGCAAAATTATCTTCTCTTTTTCTTCTTTTTTTCTTTTTCTTTTTTCCTCTTTTTCTCCCTTTTTCTTTTTGCCGACAAGCATGTACAATTTGCCGACGACCACAAAGTTGGCGGAGGTACGGCACCTCCTGCATTCCCCCTTTGGTTACGCCCCAGTAGAACACCTAAAGACTTTGCGGAATCTGAGGCTATGACATCACAACTAGCCTGATTTTAGTCGTTTCTACACAAATGATACCAAACTTTAAACTTAGATATATCCTTAACGGAATAAGATTTTTTAATGTTTTCTTCCCCATTTTGTTTCTTTTAAAGTTTTTTTCGGCTTGACTCCTTAAATAATCCTTTCAACGTGTTTAAATTAAATAAGTCTATATAAACAAGAAATTAATCAAATTCATTTTATGGGTCAGGCTTAATAAGCTCCGACACCTCTAACTATTCATGTGGTGAAGCCTCTTCCAAGCACTGACATTTGTTTTTATGGCTTGCCTTATAACAAAAAAGTTACGTTATAACTTGTCAGCAAACAGAAAGCGCGCTTATAGAGCGGCAACATTATAGCAAACCTCCTTTAAAATACATTAAAATCTATCTTACTGTAGTTGCGAAATATTTCATCAAAATCGGTTGAACATTGACTATTTGAAATCTCAGGCACCAATTTGCATTTTTGTATGCAAATTTTGTGATGTATTACATACAGGGCAACCTTGGTATTTTCTTTTGTAAATCATTTGTTTTCAAATGTGTATCCTAACTCTTTATACGTGGAGCAGCAAGTTTTAAAGTCTTTGCCAGCTCCCAATAAAAGTCTAGCAGGAATAGACTTTGCCATTATTTCAGTGACAAATCGCAGAACAAATTATGATATAATACCAGGAGCGTAGCTATAAGGTACTCTGGTTGGGAGGGGCGGGGATGGTCGAAATTCCCGACAATTGTATATATGTTAGCTGGCGCAAGCGGCGTCAATGTGAGCGCGTATATAGGGTATTATGTTGTTGTTGTTGGGTTTTTTAGGAAGGAAATTTAGAGAATTGCATAAAGATATTTAGTTGTCCCAGCAGCACAGTCATACATCACAAATGTTGGAATCTTGCATGAATTAAGCACTTTTTTCAAACTTTCAAAACGGATCTGTTCAGTGTTTATACTCTTTCTACCGATATATAAATGGCTGCATGCCCATAGACATTTAAATATGATTTAATTTATAATCTAGATATTTTTCTTTGTAATCGTTGCAGACTTCCATACGATTTAAAGGAACACTAGACTGAAAAGTGAGGGCGTATTTTAGACTTCCCCAAAAATCGATTGCTTATCTAGCACGCAACGGTATGACAATTTTATGTTTAATATGAATATTCAAGTAACCTTTGCCCTCAAATCGTCTGTGTGCTATAAAAGCATAAAGTTTATCGATCTTGTTGTGGATAATATGAAATTCGCAAAAACGAGCGCCCTCACTTTCGGTCTTGTGCCCCTTTAAATTACAATAGCAGAAATTGACGCCTTCAGTTTGACTTGTGACTTAACTTGACTTGCGAGCAAATGACTTGTGACTTGATTTGACTGGACAACAAGTGACTTGACTTGACTTGAAAAAATATGACTTGGTTAAACTCTGGAGTTTATGAAGGCAATCTTTTATTTTTACATGAAATTTTAGTCATTGGAAATAGCTTTGACTGTACGATGTTAATTTTGTGTGTATGGTTCATTTACGTTTTCCGTAAACAGGTAAACCCCGACATAATTAGCTGCAAAAACCACTCAAAACAATGAATTTATTTAAAATAGAGAAATTAATCCGCTGATGACAAATAGGGAGTAAGATTTGCGTATTTTGACTTCATAACAAAGTTCACTGTTTTTAATTGATAGCTTCGCTACGCGAGGTAAGCTGGGAGAATCGACTGCTTTGCGTTTTCCGCGGGGAGTTGAAGAATCACCGTCAGGAGTGGCAACTTGGCACATGCACAAATTGTAAATGTACAAATGGTCCTACGCTTTGCACTGTTATGATCTGTCACTTGAAATGTAGTTCTAAGGAAGGAGTGTTTGGTGCATGTTGTCCGCGGTGCATGCTTGCATCGCAAGCCTGTATCCTTCACCAAGTCGACGCTTTGACACTTACACTCTCCCGATCGGAATATCACTTCGATCTCCCGAACGGGAAATAGTTCGCAACCGTAATGCAGCTTTCCAATTTTTAATCCGTCTAAATATATCAATATAACAGCAAGCGATAGTTTTTGACTAAAATATAGGAAAAACAAGTGCAAATGGTTTAAATTTTGTTGCTGTTAATTAAAATTTAAAATGGGTTTTTCAATTCACCAGTGCATATTTCTCTTTCACCAGGTTTTAAAATAATCTTAGCAAATCATAGGCCCTGTTTGGAACTCTCCGATAAGAAGAGTTTTAAGTTACAAGGCCTCATAACCTAAAATAGCAAGTACATTTTGTGTGATATACATTCAAAATCTCATGATCTATACATTCACCACTTAGAACAAAAATTATATAAAAAATATATTACAGCTGCATATTTTTTTTTAAGTTTAAATTTCGCTAGTTCACTGCGCTTGCTTCGATCTCCTGACCGGGAATCTCCTGATCAGGAGAGTGGATCGGACTGTTTGAATTCTTATTTTGTTGAAAAATAATTAACGGGGAACTAGACCCATAAGTACGGGCGTCTTGTTTTAATGAAATTTTTAAATATTCATTGACCTGTTTTGCAATTGTCCACCATAGCAACGCGGTAACTAGGTGGGGAAAACAAACCGTAAATCCGCAATCATGCATGATCAACGCATTGACATTTAGATGTTCATGTGGCCTGTCAAAAATTTGATCTATTTATGGCACTTCTCCGGATCTCAAATAGCAAAAGGAATAAAAAAAATCCGTTTGTTTGCTAACCGTTATGGGTAATGGTAATCGGACTGACGAAGCCCGAAATAACATAACAAGATTACGGGCTAAGAAGGCTTAGTCACCCCATAAAATGCCCAAACTAACACCTGGGTTCAAGCCTGGGTTGGGTAGACACGCCAGTGCACCACAACTGGTAATCAAAGGCCGTGGACATTGACTTGGTTGTCGATGTTAGGTCTGTTTGTACGTCGTACCTGTGTTCTCGTCCGGGTCGTATTAAGCGTTTCGTGATAGCATTGTTACTATTATAACCGAATACGCAGGCGACGACCCCGTCAATGTAATTGTGTGTTCACTCGTCGTCGTAGTCGCCACCACCGCAAAAAAACCAAAGACGCCCAGAGTTGGTAAAGAACAATGTTGACTTTGAAATTGGTAATGGGGCCCATAAGCGCAATTTTTGTTCACCATTTTGTCGTCACTCATTCTGTGTGTCTATATGCAGAAATTTGTTTTGTGCATTATATCGCATTTTGTGCATTATATCGCATTAAGTGCATCAGCGCGCACCGCTAGTTAGCTGTACTGTACCAGTACTGCGTAGAAGTTTTGCCCCACTACGCCGATTTTGTTGTTAGGGAAATTCTACGGTGATTGGTTGAAAAAGCTGTAAATTATCAAACTTAGAGAGCTTAATTTAACGATTTTGAATGAACCGTTTGTGTTATTCAAAACACTTCACGAGAGATCAGACATAATATTTGTCATATATAAAGTTTCATAACTGAATCTGACCTGATCAGAATTTACGAGTTCTGATGAGTCAATTTCGTCCGTAAGACGAAGTCCCGTTACTCATTCTTCTTCCCCATTTTCTAATTTGAAAAAACTCTTTTTGCCATGACGAAATGAAGAGAACGAAATTGAAATGACCTGTTTTGAAAATCATCTTTACCGAAATTAAGGAGACAATTGATCATAATCTTTAAAGATTATCGCAGGTCCTAGATCCCCCAAATGATGATTATTTAAAACTGAAATCATCTTGCAAAATTGTATGCATGTTTCTGCTTTTGAGAAAATGTTCTTTTTGGGAGTTTTGATCAGGGCGTGTCTATAGCTTTTTGTGTTTGAGGGGGCCCCAAAGTATACTGAGAGCCGGTTTCAGATTAGGAAAGACATAGGCGTAGGAAGTTACCCCCATCCCTTCTTTTTCCCCCAAACCCTTTCTTTCCAGGAAAGGGTTTCTATTTCCCAGTTGCATGCATGCTTGATTTTGATGATAAATTATAAAATCATTAACATAAAATTGAAGGAAAATGGGTAAAATTGTTGATAATTTTCTTAGATTTTGGCAACAGTTCCTGACAATTTCTCAAACTTGACAGTGATTTCCCGAAAAGTGAATAATTTTCCTGGAAATTGAGAAAATGTCCGGAAATTTAGGATTTTACGAAAATAAAGAAAATTTCCCGAAAAATGAAAATTTCCTGAAAAATTTCCTTACAAATTATAAACATTTCGCAGAAGTTGAAGAAAAATTTCTGAAAATGAAGACAATTACCTGAAAATAAAGACAATTTCTGAAAATAAAAACCTGAAAATTCAAGGAGATTTTTAGAAAGTTCAGGGGAATTCAAAAAATTCCCAGTTAGCGCGGGGAAAAGGCAACTTTAAAGGCTTATTTAAAATTGTATTGTTTGAAAATTGTTGTGGGGTTGGAGCCATACGCGCATGCCCTGATATTACAAGAACTTTACCTATTTAAAGGTTTGTTGGTCTTTTGTTGTCGATTTTGGTCCATACTTGACAGTTTTGGCCCAAAGTTGAAGATTTTTTTTAAAAGCCTTGAAAATTTCCAAAAATGAAGATTTTTCGGTAAAAATTGAAGATTTGGGGGCCAAAATTAAATATGTTTGTCCAAAATGGAGGGTTTTTGGTGCCAACTGTAAAAAGTTTGGTCCAAAAATAACGATTACTCAGTCGATACTGTTACAAAAAATGCCAACTTCTGTTTTCACACATGTTTCATTTGATATTTCAGTTAATTATACTCATGGCTTTGACAAAAAATTAGGGGGGGGGGGGGGGTATGGTATTTTAAGAGGCTAAGCCCCCAATATCCCCTTTAGACACGCCACTGGTTTCGATGTAAACACAATTCGCATATGGGGTCCAGATGACGAAACCTCTGTACCTTTTAAAATGTGATCTAATTTTAAACCACCATAGATCAAATAAGAAATTGATATCCATGAATGTCAAACTGTTAAATAAATATTAATCATCAGAGATCAAAAGAAATAGAAAAGGGATAAGCTTAATACTAAATACGGTTAGTTGTGTGAAAACATATGGCTTTAGTGTTATATACTAATTTTTTCCCTACCCTCCCTCTGGTACCGTCTTTGGATATTTTTTATGGACAACTCATCACCACATATCCCGAATCGATCATCATTGTTTAAGAGGATTGCAGAATAAGCTGGAACATTAATAAGTCAAATCACAAATTTGTTTCATAGGTGTATGGACAGGTAAAAAGGCAACATTAGCTAAAATCATTTCAAATCCACTAAAAAACATGAAGAAAGCAAAATATTCCATCAAAATCGGTTAAAAATTGGCCATTTAACAGCTTTTTTTTTATATTAAAAAAATATGGCAATGACACAACACTGCAACCCAGAAGTGTGATTTTCTCGAAATAAATGCATTTTAATTATATCAAAATCTTTCATTCTGCAAACCCTTTTCAGAACTTTAAAAGTACAATTCCCATGTCTGGAACAATGGAGAAGATTGTCCACGGTTAAATCAGAATGATGAAAAGTAAACTTCCAAATGTTAAAACTTCAACAGCTTCTTAGCATTTACTGTAAACTTTAAAACACAAGGTCACAAATGTTGAAAATTGTTCTTTCAAATGTAAATCTCAGGGGGACCGTAGTTCGCCGAAGATACGTCATTAAATGGTGAATGCTGTGGGTAAGCTTTTGCGCCGAAGATACATCATCAAGTGGTGGAAGCTGTGGGTAAGCTTTTGCCGTGGATACCTAATCTATTTTTTTAAATTTGATATATAATATTTTGTGCAAATGTATATAACATTTCAACTACAATCAGGTAAAATGAAATACATTTCATACACACTTAAGTTGTTATACCCTTCAATTGGAAACTTCTTATAAATTTTTGCAACCAACCAATTCAAATTTTTTTAACTTCTGTGTCTTTTTTGTAGTTTTATAGTAAAATCTCCTTTAAGCAACACATTTGTATCACTTGTCTTCAACTCTCTGTTATCTTCTGAATCCAAAACTACCTAATTAAAGAATTAAGTTAAACACTGGTTCACGCTATGTTGTCATCAGTGGCGTAACTAAGGGTGCCTGTGAGGGCAGCCGTCCGTTATATTGTTATACCATAGGGGCCCGTAGGGTCCCCATTCGACCCGGCTAGTAGGGACGCCACTGTTGTCATCATAATTGATTATAGCAATTCTCAAAACCTAAATATTTGAATAAATCTCATCCAATACCAATCATCATCACGTAACATACAGTCATTGAAGCTTCTTTTTCACCCTTCAAAATGAAGACTAATATTTTGGCCATCGCGCATTTACCTGCGCAGAACCGGGAGCACCCGCTCTGTGGATTGTCACTATAGACATTACGCTTGCTATAAATTGCAACATATTCATTCCATCGGGAGATTTAAAACTCATTTTTGTATAAAAGTATTTCCTTAGAATAGTACTGTCGAATGTAACTTTACTGTGACGCTAATGGTGCTATGTAAGTTCTTTTGAACAGTTTACATTTTTCAACATTGAACTTTTTTACGTGTAAAACAACTTGAAAGAAGCCACGTGACCGCAAATGACAGACGCATCATGCGCTCATGCACATGTTCTCATGAAGCTATTAACTGAGAGATGTTCCTAACTTCCGGCGCACACGGTCGAGGAATTATTGTTGGTCTGTTGGTTGGCCAGCTGGATGCAGAGTTTGTCAAAAAAGTTAAAAAGGATGGCAAATAATGCTACGTCGTTAAAGTGTATAATTTTGTGTATTTAATTAATTGTACTGTACTATCATGAAAAATATTGTTTGGTTTCCAAGGTAACAATATTAACAACGGTGGATCCAGAGAGGTGGTCCGGGTGTGACCCCCACCCCCTCCCCTCACTTCTTCCCTTTTCGGTAAGAATGTTGTCATTTTTAGCGTTTTTTTTTTATAGTAAAGATTACATAAAGTTAGGCCTTACTTGTGAGGAAAATCTTTGTTGGACCCCTTCTCTCTCCCTTTTTGAAAGTTCAAGATAGCAAAATTTCAATTTTTTCTGTTGTATATTTTTGAAACTTTCAACAAAACATAGAATCAATACATAATTATATTCCATTATTTGACAGAATTAAATGACTTAAGATATAACAGATAAACAACAACTTGAGATACTATAACTATAAACTTTGAAGTTGTAAAACTGTAAGACAAGGCAACCAAAACATTATGGTTCATGTTCTTCTTGATTATACATCATTGTAACATAAATTAGTCGCTTAAGAACATTTTTTTTAATCCGCATATTGAAGGCTTGGACTTAGAGACTTTTCAGTTGAAAATGTATAATTTTACAAGAATGATAATCAAATTAAGCATACGATCCAAATTACCACCTAATATAATCTTTTCTACATTCTGAATTTTAAAGTCAATACCCCTTTTTTAAACCGTTTATGTAAGAACTGCCATAGGCGGATGGGATCTGAGCAAACGAACAATGAAAGAATAAACGTTGGATCGTTTCGACTGCATTATTACAGAAGTCACAATAATTTGAATCAACATATTTAATGATATAAAGGTAAGAATTGGTGGGAATAATACAATGATTAATTCTATATGGGAACCATATAATCTTAACATCGTTGGAATATTTAAAAGGAGAGAAACAATAAAGTGACCACGTTTCCTTTGTAATACTAACATTTAAATAATTACTTTAGTTCTCAAACAAGTCCATCTTAAATGAAAGGTTTTTAAACCACAAAATCGCAGGACAAAAAATGATATTATTAACTAGTCTGATTTCAGCCGTTTCTACACAAAAGATACCAAATTTAAAAGTTACATATCTCCTGAACGGAATATGATTTTTGAATGTTATTTATTCTATCATATTTTGTCCTGCGATTTTGTGGCCCAAAAACCATGGGGTATTTCAAAAAAGTACTAAAACTGAATCTAGGAAGGGTATTTATAATATACCACCTGAAGAAAGTTAGAGGAAAAATAATTTAAATAGTGAAAAAATCTAATAAACTTTCTTTAGAATACATAAAGATTTTGAGGAATCCGATGTTGTGACCTCACAACTAGTCTGATTTCAGTCGTTTCTACAGAAATGATACCAAACTTTAAACTTGAGTATCTCCTTATCGGAACAAGATTTTTTAATGCTTTTTTCACCATTTTGTTTCTTTTGAAGTCCTGTTTCATATAAGGTCAACATGCTTGACCCCCTGAACTAATCCTTTAATAGTTTTTAAGGCCATAATATTCTGCAAATTTAGTGCGTATACAGAACGTAATGGTGAAATGTCCATAACTAAGAAAATTACTATCATAAGGACTCAAGTCATTAATTATATGTACCGTAAATATAATTGAACCACTGACGATAAAAAATGGTTTATTTTTAATCATAATGCGATTATTACTCCAAATTGGCTGATGTAGAATCAAATCATTGTCATAAGCAAAATACAAATTATAATGCATAATGTAATGATGAAATGAATTAAGAACATCTTTCCAAAATTTGAAATCGAAGAGCAAATATCTCTTAAAGATTATATACTAGTATGTGCATCAAATAAACTACAAAAGCAAGTAACTTTGAACTGTTTAACTAGTTAATTGCTAAAGCTACATGTAAATTGTGTAAGAACATGTCAGTCATTTTAAGCCCCCCCCCCCCCTACCCCTCCCTTCCTTCCAATCAGCATAGCCATTAATAATCTGCCTCCTGCTTACACGATCCGGTCTATCTATTGTTCCAGATGATTTAAAAGAACAAAGCGTTGAGGTCATCTGGTCATTCATGAAATCATTAGACTATTAGAAGTAGAGGGAAGCGTTAACAGATAGTAATTCAAATGGGACAGAACAATTTATTTCAAAATAAGTTGTACGACCCAAATCTGCATCAATCTCTTCACTTTGTCCAAAGCAATGGCATAATAATTGTTTGAAACTATACAACTTGAGTTGATATTAACCTGTTAACTGCGATAACAATCCTCTCCTTGATTCCAAAAAATATTACTATTCGGACATAAAACATTACAAGAGTTTTTCAAACTACCGATTCCTACGAAAAATGATTTAATAAGGTTAATATTCCAGCCAGATATTTGGCTGAAAGCATCAAGTGTATGTACTTATTTCCTCGGCGCTTACATAATGCAGAATTCCATGGTTCTCTGCACCTTACATAACAAAACAAAACTCTATACAGAAATAATCCAACAAGGTAAAAACATGAAAATAAAAGAGATGAATACAAAATAGTTACTATAGGCCTATACACAAGTACAAGCTGGAAGTGTTTCTGGAAGAGGTCTTCAGGTGTTTTTTTCAATACATCAATGGAGGAACTGTTTCTTATTTCAAAGGTAAAGCATTCCACAGCGGTGGGCCGGCATGATACAAAGCTTGGTTCCTACTTTTTTTCTTTTATTTTGAAGGGAAAGTAACTAGTGTGAGTTTGTCAGTTGAGGATCTCAAAGGTTGGTTGGGATGATAAATTGTGAATATGTCGTGAAGATAAGATGGAATAAGCTTGTGAAAGCATTCGAAGATATGCATCAGAAGGTGAAAACGTACCTTAAAATGACAAGGTAGCCAATGTAAATCAGCAAGTATTAATGAAATGTGGTCAACGTGAGTGCGCAACAGGTAAAAGGTTATCAAATGAATTTAGGCTCCCATCTGCCCATCAATTAAAAAGTTGTCATCAGCGTACTGAGTCATATTGTGTTCTTCCCCCAACCTAAAGGCCGTGACATCGCCAGACATTTTTTCTTGGGGGCACAATACTCAAGTACCAAACGCGGAACTGCGAAACAGCATGTACCCGTTACTGCCTTAGGGGCCCCTGGAAGCGTGCAGGGACGAAACCTTGGTAGGGGGCATGGGGCGAAGCCACGGTGGCGCTGAACATTTCTTGCCCCAAAATGGCTGGAAATCAACACCGCAAGTTCGAAAATTTATTTGACAAAAAGAAGACAATTTCAAATTCTCGTGTTGAAATCTAGGTTAAAATCTTTGGCTTAAAATCAATACAAAGTTCCCAAAATGTAAATGAAAAATCGTAGGGCCCTGGGACGAAGCAAGGGTAGGGGCCCGCTCTGAAGATTGATTGTCTTTGATGCCCCAAAATGGGTACGAGCTGGACGAAAACAAATTACAGAGTTAGTTTTACTTTGCAATTAAGGTTTTTATGGGAAGTGCATAGAAGCACATGGTGTCTCATTTCGTTGGCCTATTATCATCGTCGTCGTCGTCGTCATTTACCAAACTTTCTGATTCTTAATCTTTGACCCTTTGACCGCTTTTTCATTTTTATTTTATCTTATTCAACTCAGGGTAACTACACTTACTTATACTCACATGTACCGTTACCTGTTAAGGTAAAGGTTTTCGCTGTACCAGATAAGTTTGTCCCATAGGTTACCTCTCCAGAAATCTTGCTTCAAATTAGTGCAGCAGATGTTGAGTTATTTTTGCACGCACACGCAACTTCACGCACAGTAAAACGGACATACACGCACATTAACCCACGATCAGACATTATCTCCACATTATTTTGACCCTAATATAATGTAACAAATTTAAGACCTTTACCCATATTATGGGGCATTACATGAAGCACCATTACACCGCACATTACCCTCTGGTATCAAGGGGGTAGTCTATAGCCTGGCCTGGCCTGGTAATGAGGGCAGTGTATATGGAAAAAAAGCCTACAAAAAGAGACTACAATATATCATTCCCATATATTTACCCCGCTAAGCGTAGCGGGGATATTTACGAAGTTATCCTTATCTTCCATGCTATAAATATGCAATCTAGTCCAATAACCTGATTCTAACGCATCTCTAACCGAACTTAAAACGTATATAGTTACCAACCCAGACCTAACCTCCATTAAACCTCTAACATCCCACACTTATTTTTAGCGCGTTGTTTGTCACAACATCGCTGGAACTGGTCGCAAAATTTCTTTGAAATTTTCGTACCCTGCCGGGTACCGGACGATGTCCTCTTCCCGCCGCCCCCTCTGGTGTATCCCTGCTACAATGGGAGCGGGTCCCCCAGCTCCTGGATTTTCTGGCGCAGGAAAGATTTGTTTTTTACAGTGAATACAAACAGTTTGAAAAACCAGATTCTTATTGCAAAATGATCGTGAATCAAATAAAAAATCATCAGTTAAAAGATATTACCACCCGTAATATTTAATTGTCACCTTAGAAATCGCGCAAATCCTGAAATAATCCGCGAAAATTCCAGAGAAAGGGCTTTGAATTATTTTCTGTAAATTACGGTACCAATGTATGGTATTGGAAACTAAACATTCAAATTTTACATAAACGATGGGATTCATTTTGAGTTCTTACGCATAAAAGAGATCAAATTTGCTAAGAGAAATATTTTTTGGGGACTAAAATATCATGAAAAACAGGTAATCAGGCTCTATTCGCTTGGTCGGGTCTGCGCGTATTCACCCCGCATTGGAGTGAAAACAAAGCAATCAGCTGTGTTTTTGTTTACATGTCATACGTACGGCACACAGTAAACGCATACGGACTTGCCCACGTGTATCGCGCAAGATTTGTTTGCACTCCAGAAAATGACGTCATCTCCCGGATGTGACGTGCATCCCGACCAAGTGAATACACTCACACTGTACGCGTAAATATGGGCTTCCGCGCACCTGAAACTGAAACGCGCGTGCGCTTTCAAGCACAATGTAGCATTCCATTCCATCTGTCGACCATGGCAACAGTGTTTTATACTAGGCCTACGATCTTAACGAACATTTTAAGACAAAATGTGGGATTTATTCTAGTCAAACAGAAAAGGACACCATAACACCGTTTTGTAAGTACTTTAAAGTTAGGCACTATTCTTGGTCTACCGTTTTACTCAAAATCGAATAAACGCAAGGTTTATGAAATGAAAACCCCAGAATCATCTTCGTAAGCCTAATGTCAGCACAGCCTAGGCCTAGCCTAGCTTAAAACATGTTAGAGTGTAAGCGTAGGCTTGTGTTGCCTAAAAGATTTTTACATCAAGTAGCTATCAGGAAAATACAGTTTGTTAATTCCTTCGGCAAGAAAAATCAAGTTTTTGTGCGTGTATTCTGATGCATATTTGATGAAAATATTTTTCATCTTCATATTATTTTCTTGCCTTTTCCTAAATTTTGCAAAAAAATTATATTGACCTAAAAAACCCTCATTATGAATAGGCCTAGGCCTACGTCTTTATTCATGCAAGTTCACACAATTAATGGTTTTGTATTCAATTTGAACATACCGTTGTCATAGGCTTTTCAAAATAGAAATTAGGAATCTACAAAATATTTGAAGAGATAAATGATCACAAGACAACTGCAGCTTTTGGCCTTGCCCACGTAATAATCTATCTGTCGAAGACCAAATACGAATGGGGCCAATGTTAATAGCCAACTTTGGAAGTCGGTTGGGATTGACGAGGTCGGCATGACGTCAATGCGTACAAAAAAATACAGCGGCGAATTCAAAGGGGAAAACAAACAAAGCGGAAATCGTCCGACCAAGCCTGACTGCCTGCTTAAACGTATAGGCCTAGGTCTACAAAAATGTGTAAACATGTCTTTTGAGTACATAGAAAACCACAAGGGCAAAGCTCTCGCAAGATACAAAGTTGAAATTGCAAAAATTGGATTGTCAACATGTCCATACCAGCTACCTCATGATTTGTGGGAGAACAAGCCACAAGAATGGCCTCGGATTGAGTACCCAGACATTTACAACTACCTTGTAAATTCACCAGGTAGGTAAACGTAACCTAGCCTAACTAGTCAAGACCTAAGTTAGGCTAACGTTAACTTAAACCTAATTTTACGTTAATAAATGATAGCTTATAGTGCCGCTTCTTTGCTGTTTTCAGTGTAACGATAGTCCTAATTAGTTTATTACCTTGCGGATATTTCTAATTTGTAACAAACACTGCACGTCTGTAGGACCTAAGTTGGGACCTTAGATATACGTTAGACATCACAATACGGTCTAATATTAGACCTATCGTTTAACCTAACCTAGTTTTTAATCAAATTTAGTTGCAAAAAAATTTGCAGTCATAACCAAAGTAGACCTAATATTAGGTCCCTAATGTTACACTTTGTAACCATTCCGATAATTGTGCTATAGACCTAGGCCTAGGCTTAACTTTAAGTTAAAGTCCAGACTAGACCTAGCCTAGGTTAGGTCTAATATGACTAACGAAAATCAGGCGTTTGGCTACACAACAAATTATGTAGCCTAACTTTTACATCTGTTGTGTTAGTGGTTGTTTGATGGACCGTTTCTGGGCCTACTGCCAGTACTGGAAACTGCTGTGTTAAATTTGCTGTTGGTACAACCTGGTGGTAGGCCCTACAATTGGCCAAAATTTCCAAATGAATTTTTGGAGTATTTAACAAAACGTTAACCAGATTAACGGGCTAAAAGGGTGAGTTATATTTGAATAATTTCCTGCAAAAAAAACATGAACAAATGTAAACATTGAAGTCTTTGGAGGTAGCCTAACCAGTTTTAACTCATTTTACCAGGTTATGTCTTATATATATATATATATATATATATATATATATATATATATATATATATATATATATATATATATATATATATATATATATATATATATATATATATATATATATATATATTATATTATATTTATTTTTTTGTATCTATAGATTTATCATTTATATCATAACTATATGTTTTATGTAATTTTGGTATAATGGTAGAGTACTTTGTCTTCATCGGAAAACTAGTTGTTCAGGATTATTCAGAATCATTGTAACAACATCCCAAATAAACAAAATGAGTTAGAGCTTGTTCAGACCCATGACCAATGCTAATAATTGTTCCTTGGACGAATAAGACCTAGGTGTTTGAAATTATTGGGACCATGCCCCTTTCCATCACGCTTCTCGGTGTCAGTGTCCCTCGTATACAACAATTTAATTGTGACACAAAAATGCAAATGTATTTTATACTGAGTATGTACTACGTAGGGTTTGTGAGTTCGTGCACTTTTATTGGTCTTAACTTTCAAAAGGGCACCTCCTTTCTCCATCTGCCCTAACTTTCAAAAAGGTACCCCCTTTGCCCCCTTACTCTAGGGTAATTGGGTAATTGCCCCCATGGTTCCGAGACCATTTCCTAAGCCTATATTGTGAATTATGGACCTATCTATTTAACAATTGACTTTTTATGAAGAATTACAAGCCTATAAGGAGTTTCACTCAATTCTGTGTCTTTTTTTTTTCTCTAAGGTGTGCTCACGCATAAAGGAATGAAAAACTATAAAAGTCTTGCAGCTCACAAGTTTTTTATCTCAGGATGGGCTCAGACTTTTTCATCAAAAGGTAGAAGGACATACTCTCTTTAAAGCTGATGTCAAGCCTTCACGGAGAGTGACACAAGAAGCTCATCATCCCTGGGTAGCAGTCACAACATATGGTGTAGTTATTGCTGCACACTGCGATTGCATGGCAGGGTAAGCAAACAAAATTATTGCAACCACTAACTTGTGGAACGGTCTCATGTGATTAGCCTTCCCGTGGCGAGACTGGGTAGACAGGAAATAGATTTCTACTTCTACATGTAAAACATCATTTCCTGCTGAACTGATAATCACAACTAGTTTTATGTTACAGTAAGTATTGGAAATCTGCAAAACAGCATATCTTTAGATATAATTCCTATTAGGATATAAAATCCCGAACAAGATAGCAGAAATGTCATCATTCCCTTCAATCTTCAAACTTTTCCAAAGTACAAGTTTTTTCTACTCATTAACCATAGTTCTTTTGCTTCTTTCATTATCTACTTACTGTTGTGTAGTGGTTATATACAGACCAGGAGGCCCTGGGTTCAAGCCTGGGTTAGGTAGACACGCCAGTGTACCACAACTGGTTATCAAAGGCCCTAAACATTGACTTTGTTGTCGATGTTATGTCTGAACGTATGTCGTGCCTGTCTTTTCTCGTCCGGGTCGTATTACGCATTTTGTTATAGCATTGTCACTATTAAAACCGAATACGCAGGCGACGACCCCTATATTGTAATTGTGTGTTCATTCGTCGTCGTCGCTTCCTTCACCCATTTTTCTATTTCAAAAATAAGGTTTCTTAAGAGTTGGAAGTATTGGTAGATAGCTTCTTACAAACAACAGTTTCTCTTAAACTATTTAAGCAATATTTAAGTTTCATGTTTAATCTTTTTCTCGTACTATATTTAACAACAATATCACTTAATTGCAAAATTATTTTGATACCAAGCTGTTGGCAGTCTTAAAATAATTTGCAGCATGCATAGTATACACATCGCAAACATTCTAAAGGCTAATTTTTGGGATAACAACAAAACAATATAAAATTACATGGTATATAAACAAACTCATGTTGGTATTTTTTGTTGTTGTTAATTCCAAATTTACAGCTTAGTCGAAAGTTGCTCACACATTGCAGCTGTGCTGTTTAAAGTAGAAGCAGCAGTGCGAATGGGCTATACAGCAATAACCTGCACCGAAAATCTGTGCCAGTGTAATTCATCGTTTGTTGCAAATTTACAAGGGGCACCTGTAAGTCAGATTACCTTCTACTCAGATGAGACAAAGGCAAAGTTGGAAGTAGCCACCAAGAAACAAACAAAAGATCCTACAGCTGCATCAACAAAGGAGCAGAGACGCTTCTTGTGTACGCTAGATCGCACAGGCAAGAATGTAGTAGGCTTATGTGCTTTTGAAGATTATGCTGAACAATTTATTCCTTCCAAATCCTTACCTAATCCTCTTCAAATTCCACCCAGCCTTTGCAAGCTATATGATGTAAGGAACAGAAATCTTACACAAAGTGAAATGAATGAAAAATGTGAAAAAACCAATAATGACCTCATGACAATAACTGCTGAGCAAATTATGTATATCAAGAAGGAAACAACAGCACAAACTTCTTCACTCATTTGGCAAGAACAGCGTGTTGGTCGTATACAGGTATAACAGCATCTGTGGCCCATCAAATTTTGCATACAAGTGAGTCAAACCCAGCTCCATCTCTCATAAAAAAGATATGCAAATTCAATCCTGCTCCACTCAAAACACCTGCTGTAAAATGGGGGTAGAGATCATGAGAGTAAAGCTTCTGCTTTTTATACAGATATGATAAAAACAAAGCATGATCAATGCAGTGTTTCTAAAGCTGGTTTTAAGATCATTCAAAGTATGCCATTTTTAGGTGCTACTCCAGATGGTTTTGTAGAATGCAAGTGCTGTGGTAGAAGTATTATGGAAATCAAATGTCCGTACAATCAAAGAAACAACACCATCAGTCAAGCTATTGAAGAAAAGTCATTTTATTTTGGTAACTCTATAAAATTGAAACATAACCATTCTTATTATACTCAGGTGCAAATGCAAATGGCATGCAGCGTGCAATGTAACATACTAGGATTTTATTATATGAACAAACATTGCTCTTCAAATTCAGAGAATTAAGAAGGATGATAACTTCATTTTTATTTTACTTTAGAAACTGGCAAGCGTATGGCGGTCTGCAATTTTACCAGAATTATATACAAACACAATAGAAGAAAAACATAACACACCATCTGCATCTCAATATTTGCAGCCTGCACCCAGAGTTTACTGTTTTTGCAGAAACACAGATGCGACGGGAGACATGGTTGCATGTGATAGTTCCAATGAGTGGTTTCATCTTCATGGTTTAAAAATGAAGCATCTACCAAGGAGCAAAACATGGTATTGCAAAAATGTAAGGTCAGAAAAATGACCAGTTAACCTGGTTGGTCATTTTTGATTAAGAAACAGTATCGTTTATTTCTTTCAAGGTTTTTCCATCATATCGGTTTCTTATAACGTGCAATATCACAATTCTACGTCGTCTCACTGCTCGCCTGTCAAATCCATAAGGTTGCAGCTCGAGTTCAATGCTCTAAGCGTGACTGGACCAGGACAGGAAGTGGATGCAAACCACGTTTTCAAACTTCTCTTTTAGAATAAAGATAAGAGTACGAGGTGGAATTTTGCTGTTCTACTATCGGGACTGACGGCTTAACGTCTCTCCCATGAAGGGCGGAACCCTTCAACCATTGCCTGCTACTTCTCTCAACAGCTGAATGAGGAGCAGGAACTGCAAATGGCATACTTCCGCTTTTAGATGCTTGTTATATCTATCTGTCTAGTTGTGGAGCAACAACCCGGTCCCTCCAGCATCTCAGTCATGTGATTTAGCAGCCTATTCCTACTTCAACAAGTACAAATATGAACAATTTAAAAAGAATATTGTATGTATTCATAGTATATTTCCCGTTTCATAAACAAAAGATGTATAATGTTACAATAAGAACTAAAGTTTGAAAGGTATTAGATAGAAATTCATTTAATATCAAAAATAACATTTCAATATGTATCATAAATAGCATTAAATAGCAATTCAATTTATATCAAAGTAAGCATCATTTGGCTTGAAATGTTCAAAGATTGCAAATTTCCATGTTTTCCAGCAATTTGTGGAGCCAACTAAGCCAAGCATATCTAGTGCTGGGTATCCAATCCAAACTAAGGTAATGTTTCACTTTATTGTTTGACTCCATACACCAAACTATGTTAGTAACTGATTTGCACTAAACTAAAAATTTCCATTATAGATTTTAGCAGATCCCATGCTAATATCTATCTTCAATCAGTAAAGTCAATGGAAGTGTGCACTTGTTTTAGACGCACGATTTGTTTTCTTGCGCCCACGTTCAACATTTACGCTACGCTGGCATGGCTGATCTTCGATAGTATTCGAAATAATTAAGTACATTCACTTCGGCGCACACGATTGTGAGAAGGTAGCAAGCGAGGTAGGTGAAAGTTTCTTCTTTTTACAGGTTTAAGTTTAGAGTTATTGAATGTATTGTTTATGTTTCCAAGCTTTTAAGATTAAAAGTTACATACTAGAAGCTTTTTTAGTTATGTAGCTTATCTTAACTTTTACAGGTTAAAATGAATGAGGTAGAAAAGTACAAATTTCTTGGAAAATGTTCGCAAAACAGAAGTGCGTTGCAAATATTCTGCGACGCGACTATGATGAGTCAATGTAGCGGTTTCCACCGTTATATGCATAGGATGGTGTCTGACCCAGTATTTGCAGTCATGTAATGGCTATAGCGTATACTACGGTCAGATGTTTATCTGACTAGATATAATGTAGATAGAATGGGTGAAGAACTATTAGGCAGGCAGGATAGCATGAGGTTCCTAAACTCGTCAGACCTAGCAGCAAGAGCAATTTTGGCTGAACAAAAAAATTGGATTGCAATTGTTTTGATCTAGTTTACATTCCCTGACCTAGATTAGACCACAGCTAACAAGGTGAGGTTCTCATACTCAGATTAGTGGGTTTGTAAAAATCCACTATGTTTGACTTAAAGAAATACCAGAATATAAACACATACAAAATTTATGTTGTTCATTTTCTTTACTTTATAAAATAGATGAGTGCAAATTTCGCAGCGGTGGAATTCACAGAAGAAACTACAGTGGAAGTCATTCGCAAGTCATGGATTATGGATAAACAAGGGGTAAGCCATTTTTCCTGTTTGATGCAAAAATCAAGTGAAAGAAACTGGTATGAATAATTTGACATCACTTTTAAGTAATTTATCTCCAAGCGCTCAATGTCTCTTTTAGAGTCAGTTAAGGAATTTTAACCGTAAGCCAAAAAAAATGGGGTGAACAGAGCAAGATACACTTCTTGCACTGTCTCTCTACCATTTAAGTAGAAGACCGTATTTGTATTTGTAGAATAGTTTTGTGTTACCTTCTATGACGTTTTTGCGCTTATGGCTCCGTAACATCTCTGTCAGACCAGGGTTTTCTCATGCTATTTTTAAAGCCCTTGAAGAAAAACATCTTAAATGTCGGACCTGAACAAGAATTGTGCAATTTTAATTGATGAATTGTCATTACACATACAAAAGTGGCAATCATTTGCTTCCATTTTAAGCCACGCTACTTTTACACTGTATGAATAACTCAAGCAAAAGGTACTTTTATATTTTTTTAAATTTATATTCTATTTTTTTCATTTCAGCTAAAGAAGTTTCTGGTTTAAAAATTAATTTGATATCCACTGAACCTTTGTTTATATCATTATTGTTTCGTCGTAAATGCTGTACCTGTTTTGCCATCATGTTCAATTTGAGTACGTCAAAGGTCTATGGTTATGTCGCAAACAAGGCGTGCACTGTAAATGCCAACGCCTCATGTTAACGCGTTTTAGTGTTAATTAACCCACATTCTAAACAATATGATGTTAAAATAAGCTTTTAAAATAAAACTGTCGCCGACATGTTTGCCGCTAATGACTTTATGTTAATATTAGGTGAATGCGCTAAAAGTGGAAAGGCTATCTGCCTAAACACTAAGCTTTAACACCAGTGTTTATGAGAGACGAGTTGGTATAACACCATAGTGTTAATACCAAATCACGCGATTGAATTCGCGGGCACAATTAATTGGCGCGCGCAGCAGACGTTTTGGAGTCGGACAGTCTTTCTTGTGTGGGTACGGTACCTACGTGTGTGGACTAATACAAGGTAATATCACTTTTATAAGCCTAAATTTTCTATAATTAAAGTGACTAGGGCCTAATCGAATCTTACAGCTGTAGGTCCACCTATCGTATGCTTACGTAGTGAACTGCACTTCATCTGTGTGTGTGTATGTGATTGAGCTCAAAGTTAATAAAAAAATAAAATTAATAATATCAGTTTGAATGAGTTAGAGGCTATATAGGCCTACTAACGTTAAGCTAATACTAACGCACGTTTAAGTTTAGGCCTTCGAAGTTTCACCGTTAGGCCTAAGTTAGGCTAGTGTAGTAAATGCGAATTCTTTTGGAACTTCTATCGTAATGGAAGACATAATATCCATGCAATCCTTGAAGCCTGCTGGCTACAGATAGGAAAAGAAATTTCTCGGTTGTTGCCTAGTTGGTCGTGTCTTCAAAAATTTATTAAAAACTTGCAGGACTAAGCTCTAGGCCTAACGTTATAGATCCACTGCAGCACCCGCAATGCAACAGAAGCATTGGTTCTTCTGTTAGGGGTTTATTACATCTTCGATCTAAATCATCCCGCAATCTATGTTGGGATTTTTGCAGCAACATCCTCTCAATGGGCCCTACCCGTTTTATTTAAAGGGAACCAACTTCAATAAGTTTTGTCTTAAGATGCGTATGTTGAGTGAGGATGAGTAATGTATCATACGCACATGGGTAATTCCTTATGAGATATCATATTTTTTTAAAGAAAGTCAATCTGGAATTGTTAGCACATTTTAAGTACAAGCTTACATGTATGTTAAGTGAGGATGCCTGGATGAGCAATGTGTCATATAAAGTACAAGAGGGCAAATTCTTGAAAAGGTATCAGATATTTAAAGAAAGTTCATTTGGAATTTTAAGTACAATAATAAAACTTACATTGTTTCTTAAAAAGTTTCATGTGTAAATGTAGGTTAAGTAAAAAGTGTTAGAATTTAGAAGAGTTATGTTGTTTTTTATGTGTATTAAGGTGATCTTATTGGCTACATGTAAGTCAAAAATTTAGATTTCCTAGAAATTAAAATATATTATAGCCCTTTGTCTGAAACTAAAGTGTGTAATTGAATCGTTCGGTTCCAGAAATATGGTATGTCAAAGTGGCATGAAACTAAAAAGTTGGCAACTTGGTCCAATTGCTAGGAAATTTTCCAATTATATATGCATTATGTATAAAATATGTAAACAAACTAAAATTTTCAGGTATAACCAGATGAGCCATGATGGTGTGACTTGGCATATGGGTAGTATACCAAGTAGGCTTCAAACCTATGGTTGCGTTTGGCATAATTAATTAGGCCCACTAATTAAAAATGTTAATCAGGGCCCTAATTAATTATGCAAAATGAAATTAACCAAACGCAACCGTAGGTTTGAGTATCTTAGGTGTACTACCCATAAACCAAGCCACACCATCACAGCTCCTCTAATTGTGCCTTGGAACTTTACTTTGCATATTCCATACAAAAATAGACAGCTTTTAGCAAGAATGTTTTCAATAAAAATGTTTTATATGTTGCGATTCTATTAAAGCTTTGTAAAAAGGGTCACATTAAAGCAGAGATCGCATTTTAAGAGTTATTGAATGATTTACAAAATAATGACTGGTAATTGCACCAAGGTGGTCACAGTTGGCGCTATATGGACTCAAATTTTGTTTCTTTTATGTTGGCAGTATGTGATTAGATTGTTTAGACACGATTGTATCTTAAATCAATCTTTAATTGCCTAAAAAGGCTACATAGCAGCAGAGGATGTACATTCAAATGAACATCAATTTTGTAAAGTTAACACTAAAGTGATAATTTTTAACATCATGAACACCTTTACGTGGATGTGCATTTAAATAAACATCAGTGTTGTAAAGTTAACAAGAAGTGTTTTTTAACATGTATTTGTGCTAATAAAGTGTTATCCATAAATTTACACCTTTTAATGTGTCTTGTGTTAATAATTTTGAACGTCGCAACGTGTTAATATTTAATGCAATTAACATTTCAACGTGTTAAAAAAGTGTTATCCAACAGTATTAATATTAGCCTTAAAAAATTAAAACTATCATTTTCAGTGTTTTATCTTATTTTCCTGAAAACTCCAACTACTGGTTTTCGCATTTTTGATTTACCACCTATTCAACTTTATAACAATTACCTTGATTGGATGCTTCGCTACGCCGTAAATAACCCTTCCAAAAAACTTATTTCTTAAATCCTCTGATTTTCTTTTGTTATGTCTTGTTTATAGATGACGTCATCCGCATTCTAACAACAAGATCAATTATTGATGCTTGATATTTTACGTACATTTTGAAGTCTTCGACGAATTAATTAATTTTACTTCAGCGATAATTGAAGAAATATATCAGGAATATCATCATACATAAATATTTTAAAAGAAGTACTTTCGTCACTCAATGATAAAGATTACTGTAAAATTTTTAGATTTGGTCGCGTATCCAATGGAACCGTCCATTCTGAAAATAGTGATTGAGATTTTGCTGGGTATTGTGTAAACATTACAACATCCGAGTCAGTCTCCCTGAATATACATCAACTGTTATTCATCTATCAATTTATGTCCTAAGATTTCTATAATTTGATTGGTCGAAAGATATCAACTGACCATGGTTAATCCGCGGCTCCGCACGGCAACAGCCGCAAAACTGCACGACTTTCAGTTCTAAAAATAAAAGTAGTTCCGGCGAATCCTTGGCGACGGCAGATGTAAACAAAGCTGTCGTCTGCTATTTCTTTTATTTATTGCTGCACATGCATTCATTAATATTCAAAAACATTTAAAGCAAAAATTGTCTGAACTTCTCAATTTTGAACTTAAATCTGATCCTTCACGAGACGATTAATTAGAACAGTAAGCAGAAGATGTGTTACATCCTGGACGTGAGTCGCTACCGGGTACGAACTCTGATACAGTGCCTAGGCCTTTTAATGATAACATTGACAATGAAAAAGGTGTCGTGAGACTATTTTTCCCGTGTTTTAAAATTTGACTCTTGTAAAGAGTACGTACTTTTCTTAAACACTTTTGACCCGTCCTTAAGCTTTTATTCTTGCTGATAGTGTTAAAGTAGACCCACAAGTGCCAGAAGACTTTCTTAACTACTCGCGCTGCGCACCGTACAACATCTACACATGATGACAAAACGACCAACTCGAAGCTGCCGGTAGCACGGTGCTCGTAAACGAAAAATAAAGTGGAAAGATAAATGTGAGAATTTCTTTCTTTGCAATATTACTGACCAATAAGTAAAGCTAGTACTGAATTTTATACCTCCGTTAATATTCTGGTTAAAATTAAAGCCAGACAAGCAAACACAACGTAGTCTAACTTCTAGCTACTGTAGGCCTATAGCCCTACCAATATAACGGTAAGTCCCTACTGTACTTGGGCTACAATAAAACGCTAAAATTATACGGTGTAAGGCTTAAGGTAAGGCGTAATACTAGGACGTTAATACATTTGCTCAGTCCGGGTAACTACAATTACTGCAGAACAAGTAGTACAGAAGATTTTGAAAGAGTGATGGTTATGTAGATTGTAAACGTGTGTCATTCTCTTGTAAAGTTGATTTATCTACTGGTTTACTGAGAGCATTAAATGCTGTAGCAGTTTCACGCATTTTCATGGAATACTCGCAATGGATAGTGAATGTGACATGCATGATCACATCCGTCCGATTGAAACAATCATCGCACCAAATGATTACAAAATCATCATCGCACCAAATATTAAACAGGAAATCAGCAGGGGTGTCGACGTCTAACTTAGAAACCGCACTGACAAGAGTTTCGTCAGAAATTCCCTAACCCTCATATATGCACACAGAAGATGAACTGTTGACCACACTAGGTGGATTGTATGATTTACTTATTAGGGGCGATGCGTAGGTAACTAAGGCTTGTAGAAATGAGATCTTTACCAATGTAGAAGAAGCATTTAAGGGATAATGCGTAACTTCAAAACGTTCCTAGCCGCGAGGAATTGGCTACTATAATCAGATGGTGGAGATGATAATGGAGATGGTGGACCTGTTTATAAGTTTATAAAAGCTGAGCGCACAGGAAATTTCACGTGATATACGTTAGATAGATGTTATTATTTGTTGCTGCAGCAGAACACAATCATTATTTTAAGTCGACGTATATATACCCTCAGCTAATGCAAAATCTTGGATATTTTCTGCCTATTTATGTCAGGTAATCATGTCGTCCGCCGAAGTGACCAATTTTGGGCTGGTCTATCCACGGATTTTGAAGTAGAGCAAGTTTTGGTGAGAAGCTTAAAGGCAACAGACGATTTAACTCGTGGACGTGGAATGACTGAAAACCAACGAGCTCAGTCATTGTTATTAATGCTAGCATGTGCCGAAGTAAACAAGGCCATTCAAGATGTGTAAATGGTCAACTACACCACAATGTGTATGGTCAACTACACCACAATGTGTATGGTCAACTACACCACAAGCGAGAAACACAAGTAATTCACAGAGGCAATGATTCAAAAGGATTACAAAGACATGCTGATTTTTACCTCGAAATAGGGGAACAAATTTTACATACAGTAACATGGTTAGCTGTTCTGTTCAAGATTACTCGTTCAATCGATATCTCTAAGCGGTCACACGCAGTTTGACAAGATCTAGAACATCAAGAATGAAATTGCTTGATGAGACATTTACAATGATACCTTTGTACATTGAAAGTAACAACTTAATTAAAGTTACAATTTAATGCTAAAGGAAGTATAAAACTTATTTTTGCTTTTCAGATATCCTATTACGCAAGAAAAGACGGCTTGCACCCAGGATATTATCGGCAGGTTCCCGGTCACTGTAAAACAGAAATTCCAAGTATGACTATGTAAGTAAAATCAGGTCTATTCACTAGTCTTTATTTCATAGTGTGTTCGTTCTCCTTTCAAATTTGCTATCATCGTGGATATGGATATTAGGCTTAGGGCAGATGTTTTATGTGAATCCATAAAAGATGCTGTGTTTTTATCCTGTTTTAGCTAAAACAATATTCCAAGTACCACATTGAAGCATGTATGTTCTCTGTTATGACCCCTTGATCATCAAGTGGTGTTTCCAAACTTTTTTATAACAATCAATTGAAAATGTATCTGATGGCATGTTTGACACTATATGAAACTGCCCTATCTGGAGCAAACACGACAAAATGTTCAATTTATGGTTTAGAGGTGACTGCCAATTTTGATGAAGTAGGAACAGAATGTATTGTATTTTTCTAGGAGCACCTTTTCTCGCATTAAGGGAAGCAGCCTGGTGATATACATGACCGTCTGAAAGCGGATATGGTGTTGGGGGAATATCCTCGGTTTAAGGATATAGATGAAATGCAGTTTGATGATAATTCTGCAGTTTGTAAAACATCATAAGAAGTGAACGACATGAACAGAACAACTTGAAAATGTAGCTAGCATTGATATTAAGCATACTGAAGATATACACACAAGTAGGTGTGTAAGTTAAAACTAATTCCTAATAGGAGTATTTTTTTAGTGCAGCAATTCTGTGAAGTGTATTGAAGATTGGTACAGGGAAATATTTCCATTATACCAATGGTAAGTATTTGATATGGGTACTAAATCCACATCAAACAATACTGACAAGAACCATGTTTTAACATCCCGCCAATCCTTTATTACCCATCTTTGAAACTGCATAGGCGTACTGGAAATCAATGCTGACGAAACTGGGCATAAATTCAACAAACAAATTCCACTCACCAGAAAACGTTTCCTTCAGTGCATCTAATTCCACTCCCAAAGTGTTTTTGCAGCATAATCTTCCTTAATTGCAATAAATCTGCTTTAATTTCAGATCCGATTAACGCGAGTTTGCAACTGTACTGGTTTTAAATATGGCGGACTGGCCGGACGGCCAGGTCATTGTGGTCACTTCATTGTAGCCAATAAAAATATGTATATGATCTGACGACGCACAATGGTCAGCGGTATGACTATATGACTGTAAGATATTTGACTATACTGTGGTCAGATCGGAACAAATTTGAGCTGACCAAGTACAATGGTCAGATATTTGACCATTCGTTTTTTAGAGTGTACCTGGGTAGGAGGATGTTTGAGAGTAAATTATAAAGGTAATATACTACAGTAGATTAATACTGCGAAAAATTATGGGAAATATTGTTTCCATGGGCATGCAGGTGGTAATCTTTGTTGATAGTGTACCCATATGACAAATTGCCATGCTTAAACCGTAATGCTGCAAAATACTGAATCGTAGGTCCCGTTTCTGGTCACCGTCTAAATGGTTTAACATTGAAACACCAACACATCAATTTTTGTATTCTATGAATTAAACGTTGGCCAGCTTATGATAGCGAGGAGAAGTGGGTACCTGGAAGTGAAAACGAGAAGGAAGACAACATGTCTAGGATATTTCTCAGTTTGAGGAATATCTACGTACGAAAGAAGGGTCAAAAAATGCTAAGACTGCTTTGCAGCATAAGAGGCAACTCAAAAAGGTTTTTGAGTTAACACAGAAGAGATTTTCATGGGAAAGGGAATAAATAAGGCAGTTGCAAAGCTGTAGTGCCTTCATTTTAAACCGGGAACTGTGGATGTGTACATTGGCACTATCCGGTTATATGCAATATACATGTACCTGCAGAAGTCCATAACATTAGATGATAAGACAACCGCTTGGGATCCCAAATCAAGAATTCGAATTACCATTGGCGATCAGTTTCAGATCACGTAAGGTAAGAAAGCTTCTATTTCAATGTTGTCGGTTTACTGCGTCACAATCACAGATATATAAGCTAGATATCAAACTCTGACGTCAAAGTGAGGCAAGGGGAGTTCTCATTAGAGCGTGCGTACACCGTGCGCATATGCAAGAATCGGCATTGAATATTTATATATGAGTCTACTCAGTCGCAAGTTTGTGCAAGAATATTTGTGAATTTCTCGTCATGTTTTGCATTTCTTAACTCTGAATCTCATAAAAGAAATAATGACTTACACAACGCTTATCTTAATTTCGATATCAAACAATAATTAGTTACACTTCATTTAAAACAGTACGGAATATGCGTATGTTAGCCCGGAAATGACGTTCAGACGATTCCATTGTATTTGTAACTCCAAATCAGCTGATCGTTGTATATGTTTACTCGTTACTCATCCGTTTACTCACAAACAACGTTGAACATGATAGATATATACATACATGGACCTGTTTCAGGAATATTTGCCCGTCGTATTGATTATTTTTGTTGCCAAGAAATTCCCATAACAATCCGACTAAATGAAAGTTACGATAATCATGCAGACAGTAAGTATGCCTAAGTTGGCAGACGGTAAGTGTACTCATCTTGGTCACAAGGGGCCTAAACGTTGCCTAGATAGCCTACGGGCTTATCTAGTTACAGGTATATTTAACATAGTCTAGGTCTTGATACAGACCCTGCTACCGTTTTTTGCCAAATGGGGAAGTTCTGCATTGCCTGCGATAAAAGCTTCAATGATAATTCCAAATTAAGAGGAGTTTCATTCCATATTTAAGTGTGTAGCCTACCCAAATCACAATTCTTTTTTCAGAAAACAATTGCACAAAGGCCTAGGCTAGGCCCAGGGCTTAGGCCTATATTAATACTACGTTAGATCTAAAACATAATGCCTAGCATCTTAGGTCTAAACTAAGGTATGATTATGGAATGACGTAATAATAACGTCCACAAATGTTAGTAACCAGTTTGTCGGTAAAAACAAAAGCAGTTGACTATTGTAGCCAGTCTAAAATCGGTCACCCAGGCTTTGGAGGCCCAAATCTCTAACATTAGTTTACTTGGGTAATTTTGCAGGAAATTGCAAATTTGGTGAAAATATCGTAGAGAAGATATTTTTAACGTTTGAAAATACATTTAACGTGGGTACGTATGTTAAAGCGTGGTGTTTACTTGTGCACATATCGTTGCATGTTTTTAACCAACAAAGTGTCCTGCATGTTCAAATGCCTGAATATGCACCAACATCATCCGTACCCAGTACAGGAAATCATCCAAACATTGCAGGTCAAGGAATTGTAAACAAACAAAGAACGCTTAGGTGGAAAAAAGCTGGAATCTTTTTTATCAAACCTAAACGTTTCTAAAACAAAAAATATTTATTTGCATAAAAAGTACCTACATTAAGATAGGCCTACTTAAGACCTTTACCACTTGTCTCTGTGTATGCTAGTGGGCCTATAACGCTAATTAAGGATTGAAATGAGCTTAAAATAAAATCTTGTGAAAGCTTTTATGCATAAAGAGTAACAAGTTGATTCTTTTCAGACATTTAAAATTACTTTGAAGTTGAGTGAGATGTTTTTTTTTCATTTCAGTCATCTCCTAAGTTTGTAATAGTATGATTAATGATTTCCATCACTATTTAACGCGATAGGATGCAACTGGTGTAACCATAGTCTACCAGCTCATATCTGACTTTGTAGAGACGAACCTAACTGTTTAAAATAATTTCAAGATATAACAGACTCTTGGATATGTCTTAAAACTGTGATATGTTTATTTATATCAATTCATTCCTCAGTTTTGTTGGCACAATATCCAAGACCCGTAGCATCGTGCGACTTCTACTCGGCAGTTCACCAAATAATATCTTCAAGCAGCTTCTTATGTGAAGAGTTAACTCGTTAAAGACTATGATCTTACGATATGTGCTTTTCATTACAATCAACCCTCAGTTTTGTAAGAGAATCATTCTTAATTCAGACCACCATTTTACATGTAAGGATGCAACAGATTTAAACATACCACTTAAAATCTCACTTTTTGGAGATGAAACGAACTGTGGAACTCTAAGAGATAACATTTGGATATTATGTCTTGAGACTGAGATGTTCAGTTATATCATTTCTCACTATTGTTGCCACATTAACTATGAGCTGTTTCTTCATGTGACTTCCATGTTACATCAGTTTCACAGGATGTGAAAGAGAAGCCATAGTGATGCGATGCATTATTTTTAGGGGATTTGTTGTAATGCTAGCAAAAAAATTATCATAATTTAATTTAGATTTTAGTTATTAATTGCCGTCTTCTCAATATACTTTTTAGGTTACCAAGGAAAGAACCACAACGATCAAACTGGCTAGATGCACTTTCTGTGCAAGTAAAAATCTTTGGAAACAATGCCTGTGTATGCTCATGTCATTTCAATCCTAACTCATATCATCAGTACTCTTCAGATGTCAAACGCTTGAATAAGGATGCAGTCCCCTCAGCGATGGTCAATCAAAAAGAAGAATACTCTCACCTTTATCAATTTTGAAGTAGTGAATATGTGAAAGCCGTCCCCTGCTATGAATGCAGATAACTATACAGTGGTGAATTGGCATGAAAACTCCCACTATCAATAGATTGGCTTTATTTTTCTTCTCTTTCTTGAGTGAAAGGGACCAACTTCTGTTTGCCCCTGGGTAATTCCATTTACGTACACGTTAAAGAGCATCATTATGTCTCAGTAGCTGATAGACTCTCTGCCCATCTTTATAAGTATTGACCAGTTCTGTATGTGCAGTCTGAATTACCATTGACATCTTTTTATTCCTAAATACTCACATTTTTATTAAAGATTTGTTTTGGGATTTTCATTTAGCCATAAAATGTATTTGTTGAGTAAGTTATTTTAAACTGAATTAACTGATTGCCTGAATTACCACCAATTGTGAGGTAGAACAATTATCTCCACTCGATATACAAAGGAATGCTGGTTAAACAAATGCACAATCAAACAAAGATATTTGTCAGTATGAAAGAGCTCATTCTTTTCTGCCTGAACTATACAAAACACAATAGTATTTGTAAACCATTCTAACTTGTTCATTTTCTATATATTGTATTAAAGGATCACAAATCAAGTGAGGATAATAGTTATGTTGTTGTATACATTTACAGCATGCCAGTGTACATTCGTATTGCTCATAATTTAAGTAATTTAATCATTACAAGCAACTGGGGCATGCATTTTCAAAAGCATGTAGCTTAAGCACAAAAATGATTCTACGTTGTTTTGGAAGTTTAATATCAGTTAATATCAATTTGAAGCTATAACGAAATTTCTTATTTTCATAAAAAGATACGCGAATACTGTTCATACCTAACATGGATTTTTCAGCACCTTCATACAATCTTGCACTTCTTAAACTTTGATGCTAGAAGCCTGTTCAACATAGAATTGACATTTTTCTTTATACTAAATTTTGCAGAACATTTTGAAAAGTTGATTGTCAATTACAGAATTTAAACAAACGGATGGATAGTGAGTGTAGTTTGTGCAACACATTGAATTATAATTTGTTTTGTTTTACTGCCAACTAAAATAAATTGGAATTAAATTCTTAAGAATAGTAAGACTATTTTTAATCGTGTCCTATTTAACTTTCTTTTTCATATACATGTTTATTTTCTTCTTCAAAATCATATTTAGGCCAACATAAAATTTCTCCTTAACAATTGCGGAATAATTGAAGGAGCACTCAGCTGAGATCTAAGGATTTATTATTCTCAAATGTGTATTTAACTCAAATGTTTATTATTCTCAAATGCGTATTATTCTCAAATGTTTATCATTCTCAAATGTTTATTATTCTCAAATTGGTATTATTTTCAAATCCCAAAAATATTCAAAGACACTTAGCGTGCATGTTAGTCTTGATAACCATTTGTAAAAATGCTAAAAAAAAACCAATTTCTAATATATCTGTGGTCACAGTACTCATAGAGTTGACTCAATCTTTTTCTACCCGTTTGTTATATAAACTGAAATCTCTATAAAACGTTCGGTATATAATATAACCATATTCATCCAACTTCGCCAGTGAAACTATTTATCGCGTTTATAACTTGTTAAAGAAATGGGAAAAATTACATGTAATGTTATTCATTTTTACAGACCTGTGGCAGCCGGTAAATCTGATGCCCTTTTGGTCCACTACAACGGCACTCTTCTGACGTGCTCCAGTCTCAAAAAGCTGGTGAAGTCAGCATGGTTGTCAGCAGGACTCTTACTTTCTATCCTATTGCGGTATACATTACTTTTCCAAATGTGGCTGCTCTCTTATATTTATCCATCTTAAATGTATTCTATATTTGTATCTATCTATTTGTAATTTATATATAAAAGATTGCTAAATAAGTCACCCTGTCAAAAAGCGAATACATAAATAAATAAAGTATAAAAATGAATAAATAAATAAATAATAAAAGCTAGCAATATTTCATTTATTTAACATCGAATTTAATGTCATTGATATAAAATATTTTGAAAAGACAAAAAATAACATGCTTCACTTTCTCTTTACAAAATCAACAGAACCCTAGCCAAAGCATTAAGACGGGGGTAGCCTCACCCATGTCTCGGGGTCTCAGAAGAATATCGTAAGTACAGTTTAGTACTGAAATACCCCATTTTCAATTTTATTGTTATAAGTAGTTTATTGTCGTAATTTAGGGTACCAAAGATACAATAAGTCATCTTACAAAAACGTATCGAGAATTATGTATAATTTTGTTTGTACATTCTCTGTTAGCTCAGAGACGATAACTCGTGTGATTTATTAAGGAAATATATTTCTTTTACTTATTAGAGTAAATACACCGAGGAGAACGAAGAAGTAGCTGTAAGTGTAAACTTGCTTAAAATAATTTACATTTCAAATGTAGTTTATGTTTGTTTTTGCTCATGCAATGTGATTAATGAATGGATATGTTTTGCATACATTCATGATGTTCCGACTCCTGTGTAGTCAGGCTTACAAAAATGACAACAGAGCAATGTTTAAGCAGAAATTTACAATTAGAATGTGCCATACTATTGAAAGAATTTTTTTTAGTATTACATGATATAAATAAAAAATTATAAATCACAAGATCACCTAGGCTTTAATACAAAAATCAACCGACAACAACCAATCGACCAGTGCTTTATCCAGAAGACTCCACTCTGCAAGTAACTTCAGTTATGCAGAATGATGCCAGTTGTACCATGACTCACTATAGTGCTAATGTTAGAACCAATAGTAAAAGCCTAACGTAGCGGAGGACGAATAACTTAGACGTTCACTCACTGTTCATCAACTGCAGTCTTCAGGGCCAGTAAATATCAGTCTGAACAATCCAGAGTCTTAAAATGTTAAACTAGGCCTAGGCCTACTACAATTTTTCACAAAATACCTGTTAAACCCTTTTAAAAGTTCTAACGGTTACCTTTATTCGTAACGTTAAATAGATGAGTGCAATTTTTGCCTTGGTGGAATTCTCAGAAAATACAGTGGAAGTCATCCACAAACCATGGATTTTAGATAAATAATAGTAAGCCATTTTCCCTGTTTATGCAGAAATGCGTCTGAAGGTTAAGAGCTATTTGTAAATCCTGCAGGAATCATTTGATCTTTTAATACCATCGACAAATCACCAGTAAACCTGATACTTATGAGTGACGTCATTTCCGCGGAGGTTATTGATTGGCTCATCAGTATTTGTGTGAATATTTCGAGCGTTTATAATGTTGTACCATTACATCATATAATAACGTATCGGTAATTCATGTATATGTCGTAAGAATTCTAGAATTTGATTGGTCGAAAGGTGTCAGCTGATCATGGTTAATCCGCGGCACTACACAACAACAGCTGTAAAGGCCGTGACACACCGAACGCGACGCGATTGGCTATTATTTGGAAATATAATTGACTGATCAAACATACCTGAGGTTAAATATAAACATAAACAGTCCTTATTAGAATATAAAACAAAAGTAAAATTATTTTATTAAAATAAATTTAATAAATTTAATTCTTTTATCAATCAAATTAGATTAAATTGAATCAATTAAAAGTGTTTCCAGTCATTGACAAAATATAAAAAACAAAATTTTATACCTAAACAGAAAACATACTGGTATCCAAACAAGTTGAATTCCAAGCAAAAAATACATTTTACCCAACTGAAGCCTTATAAACAAACATTTTACTGCATATTTTCAAACAATCGTAGTTCTTTCTGTCATCTTCACCTGGTACATATATTCAGTAATGTATTTTAAATCTTTCACAGGACCTGCTTGAATATGTTGCAGGAAGACTCATCATTTTACACAGAAGAAGGAAATGAAGACGGTGAAAGTATGGTGTTTCAACCAGACCAAATTTCAGGCTCGTCTGAAGTCTTTGCTCAACCGTCTATGAGTGATGCTCCTGACGCTCCTGCTTTAGCAAAAACAAAAGCCACAGCTTGCGGAAAACGGAAATTACAGAGGGACGTAGTATCGGAAAAATTCATAGATTTTCTCAAACAAAAGCAAGCGCAGAAAGAACAGAAACCGGAAAAAGATTCTGATGAAATGGTTTTACTTAGTCTTCTGCCAAGCTTGAAGAGACTGGACAATAAAAAAAAAAAGTGCCTGGCAAAGCTAAAGATGCAAGAAATTTTATACCAAACTAAATTTGGATAATTTTTTGTTTTGTTTTTTGTTTAAAGGTAAGTTTAATGTTTTAACGAAAGATTAATGTTAAGGCGGACAATTTATATGCCTATTTGATGCGCGGGGCAAAGGATTTTGCTCTCGTGAATGACCCTTTTAATCCTTTGAACCGTGCATTAAATACAAATACATTACATTACATTTATACATTAAATATAAATATGATGCTTAAGCATTAATCTTTTATAAAATGTCTCAATATAATTATTGAAATAGTTTCTTCTGATCCTTCACAAAGGGTCATATATTCGAGTTATATCAAATCTCTTTTTATCAATACAATACAATCAAATGAAAACGTGTTTATAGATCTCTTTTATTCGCAACAAGAAACTGATTTTGTATATGCTTTTGTGTTACATTTTATTGAAAGGTCTTTAAATATCTACTTTCTAGATATGAATGACCTATTTCAAATTTTGGCTAATTATTGAATATTATTTCTATTTAGTTGACTGATCGAAGTTTAGTAGAATGTTAAATATTATTTTAACTTGACTGGGTTGACAACTTCTTAATGTGGATATCTTTGAATGAAGCAGGCTTGTGGAGAGAGGAGCCCCATTGAGAAAGGAGCCAGACTCGTCGAGAGAAGGGCCAGACCTGTCCAGAGAGGCGCTAGGCCCGTCCAGAGACGAGCCAGGCTCATCCAGAAAGGAGAAAACCTAGCACCAAATTTTAAAATTGCTAACGTAGAGCCATCCACAATATTAAAAATGTGTATTTGTACATGCACACTTTGGATTAAGGAAATATATGAAGGGAATTAAGACACTTCAAAATTAGTTAGAACCTCTGGCCCCCAGTTCCTACACCACTGCTGAGAAAGGTTATTTTTTTACGCGTTTCGCGTCGCGTCGCATCCAGTGTGTTTCCGCCTTAACACTGCATGGCATTCAGTTCTGAACATAAGTAGTTACGGCAAACCCATTAGCGACGGCATGTTTGGAAAATTCATTGTACTAAATAGGCCTATGTAAACATAGTTGTCGTCTGCTATTTCTTTTATTGCTGTGCATTCATTAATATTCAAAACATTTAAAGTCAAATTGTCTGAACTTCTCAATTTTGAACTTAATTTTAATCCTTTACGAGACGATCCTGGACCTTAGTCGCTTTCCAGTACGAACTCTGATAGGCCTTACACTTTCAGTTCAGCTCGATTTGCATCGGTATTAGATGATGAGTTTGATGCTCTCAGAGAAGAGAACAAATGAAGTAACGACACAAAAGGCGGTACAACTATATAACTATAGAATTCAGGGTCACTGAGTTCCAGTGACTAAAAGCTGAAAGCGCGGAGTCTCACACAAAATATAATATCAAGTATTAACAACAAAATAATATACTTTTCAATACACTTTTCAATCTGCTCTTCACATGTCCTCTCACGGTGGCCACGCACTATCTTTATCGTTGTCTTCGTGCGCATGCAGGTCTTAAGATTTGATAATAATAATAACAAGAAAGCGCAAATAAACGAGTGAGGCCTATGGCAAATCACAATTGATCAGAACATCGAAGGATAAAGTCACATAATTAGTCAATTAACTTTGAAATGGCGCAAGAAAAAATCCCAAAACAGCAAGATGAGACATGGAATGTAATCCATCGTCGACTCACGTCCATTGACATGGAGAAAGTGACAACAAAGCCATTAGCAACATTCATTATTTACCAAGCCGCAGCGATCAGTTCTTGATTAGGGTATGTGTTATCAAACATTTTGACAACATTTACATGGACACCAGCAAAAGGCAAATATCTATTCATTTTTTATCAACTAATTGTTGGGCCACTGATAACGGAAAAGAGCCAGGCAATAAAGCAATTCGCCATTTACCCAATTGCAGCAATATCAAAAGATAGAGACACGCCAAATCCAGTTATTCAGAAGTCAACTTTATCTGGGCTATCTAAAAACATAGCAGAAAATAAAAAAACGGATTTCTCGTGAGCGGAATTTTTTTCGATCCGTTGTCCAGGTTTTTAAAATCTTGCGCTATTGTGCGAGTTATTTACGGCGGAGCAAATACAATTTAAGTACGCAACAAAGGAAAATACGAACATGCAATCCATGATGCCCTTCTGTATCATCGGAGGTATGATGCACATGGCAAAACTTTTGGCACTCGTCAATCATGCCCAAGGCCTTGTCGACCGATTCTTAATCTGTGCTCCATTTTGTTTGACCGACTCCAGACTGCCAGAGTAGATATGGGGCATTATAGATAACCTTGAAATGACCTGCAGGGATGCCTGCGCAATTCTAGGCATTAATGATGAAAGTCTGATATGACTGAGTTACTTGTGCAATGTTGGGAATTCTGGGTTATAAGTAGATATGAGGGGTTGCTTATGCAATCCTACGCACTAATGGTGAAAGTGGGGAATTCTGGGTTTTAATTAGATACGAGGGGTTGCTTGTGCACTAATGGCAAAGTGTGGTACAAGGCCTTGCTTGTACAATACTGGGGGAAACCCGGGTTATATTAAGATCTGACACTAATTCGATAGATAACCATGGATAGATAAGTTGACATCAACAGATTCAAACATGGTAATGTGTTTCCTACAAAATCATTTGTATTGGACCCTAACATATTTCGATGATGACCATGGCAAACCAAGTTGAAACCATGTCCAAACATGTTTGTTCTGATGTCATACTCCAACATGTTTGTGTTGGCTTGACTAGTATTAACTATGAGTTGGCCCAATGCTAGACTGTATGTAACAGAAAATCCATACAAGATGGAGGATTTTCTTCTGCGAGAGCAAGGATGTGTAAGAGTCTGTTGTGTATACATGTATTATCGACGTGTGTGTTAAGAGCATAACTTGATGACGTATTCACCTCAGGTGACTTTGAACAGGTGAAGGCTAGTTTGAAAAAGCCACGTTCCTCTCCAAATTGGTCAAAATGGACCATTTACTAAGTTCTTTTATGTGTGACGTTTGAACGGGCAGTGATAAATCATTTGTTCGATTGGGTAGCTGTGGGTCAAGTGGTTCTCAATTATTTTCCTAACCGAAAGTTCATCAAAACAAAATGTAAAGCATTGCATCAGCATATGCATACATTGACAGGCGGCTTATAGCTTTCTGAAACTGACCTCTTTTCATAATTGCAAAAACTAAAATGAAGTAAAAAAACAGCACCTTTGTGTAAAGGCTCGACCACTGCTTTTGTACAAGGAGCCGTTTATCCCCGACATGGCGACAGGCATCATGACGACTATAATCGTCATGCAAGGAGCACAGAAGTTTACAGGGGAATGGTTAAGTAGGGTGGGGTAGTTAGAGTCGACGGAGTGGACCCCTAAACCGACTCGACAGATTAGAACGCGTCGATTGGTAGCCCAAGGGGTAGAGTCGATTGGCTCAGAGTGATTTCCCATTGTTTTTATTACAAACATCTACGACATTGCTAATCGCAGCGCCCTTACTAAATAGTTCTTAAATAATGTACATGCTGTGATCGCTAAAACCATTTCCGAAATAAACTCCGTACGTACAGTGTATGTATAATTGTACACTGTATGTATAATTATATAATATGTATGATGCGTACAATTTTAGTGGCCTTGAGATGTTCTATTTTCTAATATGTGGAAAAACCAAACATTAAAGACGTAAGGGTGCGAATCTTTTATGTATATGGTTCTCGCTTCAAATCAGTTTGGAATCAGCTGCAATTTTTGTAATTTACTATCTGTGCGTATTAATCATTTCATTTTCTGCTCGTTTTCTTCTCTTCAGACCATTTCAACGATCATTCAGCCAATACTACTCTATGCTGGGGATTTTATTAAAGCACAATCGCTGAAGAAAATCTTTGAAGGGATAGTTCTTTTATCATACATGAGTCCTTGTGATGCCCTTGCCTGCCTTTTTTCAGCATTTTACGTATTCGATATGAAATACCACCCAGTCTGTTTTTTCTCATTTGTTCAAACAAGTAGCCTTGGTATAGGCCTAACAAATACAAAAAAGTTGTCCCAAATGTTGAAAGTTCTGCAAATTCCTCAACATCATTAATTTTCATTAATTTAAAGAATTATTATTTAAGACAAGAAGGTACATTTGCTTTGTGTCAAAGCAATTTTGGTGAGAAGCTTCTTCTATTGTTTAAAGTTAAGGGACCTATAGTATTTCGGTCGAGTCAGTGTTGTCTTAAACCAACCAACATCACAGAATTTGTATTTGAACTTTGATGGTACTTTTTCTCTTTTGCTACATCAGTATTGTTACAAATCATACAAGTAAATTTTATGACAATATCTATGACAAGAAGGTACTTTTCTAATGCTTTGCTTTTGATACAAGCTTGCTGAGTAGCTTATTTCATTGCTTAAAGTTTAAGGAGCTATGGTTTTCTGTTGAGTCAAGTGTTATCTTAAAGGTATATGGGCAAGTAGCAACAACATCAGGTATAATGGTTTAATAGTTTAAATAACAAATAGTATTGATCCCCTCACATTTCCTGACATTCTACCAACTTGTCCACAGTTGGATCACTACAAAAGAATTATTATGACCGATGACACTATAGCTTACCTATTTAACAAAAACACTCGGATCCTAAATTTCAATCGAGATATGCGATTATCGAACATTTTTTTAATATTCCCTTCCTCCTCCAGTGCTACCTCTTGATAAGTTCGGCCTCAATGTAACACCAAGCTCAACCAAAACCTGCTCGCGGGTCATCAGTATAGTATGAAAATTACCCCTTTTTTTCTCTACAAGCATTGCACCATTTTTTATTGTAACCCTTATTACAATGACATTATAATAGCACATCACCTTATATAGAAATCGAGCACCAACAAATAACCGGTCAACACATAACTGTTAGAGTGTCGTCACCCCCCCTTCCCTCCCCCTCCTTCCCGCCTCCCCTCCTTCCACCCACACACACACCCACAAATCAAAATCAGTTAAAATTGAAGATATACACAATTTAAATGTTTTGATGTTAAAAATACACCTTAAAATAAATTCCAAAACATTTTGTGACCTCAGAACAATAATATAATGGAAACAATTATGTTAACTTAATTAGATTTCAGTCCCCTAAAAATTTTTTGGAGTAGGAGTAGTTGGTTGTAATGAAAGGGTATCTACACACAAGTGTTTTAGCTGTGTTCTTGTTCATACATCATAGTTTGTTCACGGGGATAATTTTTTTTACAAATTTTGATTTGTCATAAGTTCAAAAGTATATAAGTTATTTAAGCAATTCAATACTGTTCAACTTGAATGTTTTTTATATACCTTTAAACTATCCAATATTACAGAAAGACATTTGTTGTGTTTTGTAACTTTTGATGTTTTTTTTGTTGTTACATGTTCTTTTGCAAATCTGAAATTACAATAGTTCTCTAATGTCAGTGACGTTGATGGGATAACTAAAGATTGTTTACCGCCAACTGCAAGTGCCCAAACCACTGAAATCACAGAACTAAGGCCTCAAGCTACAATGACAAGTCTCGACACGGAAGACAACGCAAACCCCCATACCACTACCCTCAAACTAGAGAACAAGAAACCAAATGCCAGAGCGTCCAAATTGCCAGCCATTACTAAAATGAGGAAGTTGCCTACAAATAGCAGGAAAATAGACGAAGAAGCGAGAAGACGAAATGGATCTTAATGAATACGAAGCTCCAAATTTTGGTGTATTTCTTATTACACCAAAAGTCCAGGATTCTCCCCTACTGATAGTTGACGTCATCTACATTGATTTAAAGGGGGTTTGAGTGATCATGTAACAAATTTGTTTGAGTGAGGAAGAAATCTTTGAATGACAGGCAGTTTGGAATAAGAGTTCAAAGCAAGATGGAGTGAATGTGGGAATTGTATGATGCGGGATCTACAAATTGAAGAAAAGAAAGCAAAGTGTTTTTTGGACACTGGGTTCCAAGTGACCATTTTTTCAGAAGAGTTTTACTCAAAAGAAAAGAATAAAATTTCGTTAAAATCAAGAGCAGCAAATGCCATTGAAGTACTGTACACTGGATCCACTAAGGTGAACATGGAATTCTTCCCCACAAAGCTTAACCAAATAGGGATACTATCAGTTGACAAAACACAAGTAAAAGATGTCTCCATGATTGGTATGGATGTAATCTCATGTGAAATTTCTTTTCAACCAGCATGGTACAGAATACCTAACAAAATGCTTTCGCATTTTGGGAAAAGACAGGAAGCAAATTTGGCCGCCAAAACATCTCCAAGAACGTGAGTTTACAATAGAGTACGACAGGGCTTGCCCCACTTAATGACGCATGATGAACTCTGTTTACAAATGATAGTACACAATAAATTTGCTGAAATTCCAGTTTTAAATTTCTTATCTGCTTACAGTAACTATGGATATTTTTGGGAGGTTGTAGCCATGTGCGGAAGTTATGAAAAGGAAGGTGGAGATGAGGTCTGACAGATAATAAGACTAAAAGCTTTTTAAGAGAAAAGTCATTTAAAATTACAAAGTCAAGAAATAGAGCAACCTTTCATCACGATTATGAATCAAATGATATAATCAAGGTTAAAAATATTGATAGAATCAACATTAATCGAAAAAGTGAAATTTCTATTGACGGCAAATGTCCAAAAGCACCGATCGGAAAGTAAAACACTTTACTAAAAAGCATTACTAGCCTGCTAGCGCAGACGTCTAATTATAGATTACAATAGATGTCATCATCATGATACCGAGATCCGTACGTAGTTCCAGTTGCAATAGAGTAATATACAGTGTAAGTATACTGTGCATATGGTACACCGGAGTGTAATACATATCGTTTTCACCCAGGTGGATATTGAAATAGAAAACCTTTCAGCTCAACAGTTATTTTATATAATTTGCATAATTGACCATATAAGCCTTAGCCGTGTTTGAAATTGCGGGCGTGAGAACTTATTAATAATCAAACCGATGTGTCATGCAACTTGGGGACTTTCTCCACGATATCAATAAGAGATGACTCTATCTCTGAGAGTCCGACATAACAATAAATTTATCGAACATTTTACACTTTCCCGCCGAGAATGTTTTTACGTGAATAAACTTGATGATCAACCATTACAGTTGTAGGCCTTCATGTTTCGAGTCGACTCACTGTTTCTGTTTACGATGCAGTGTAGTGTTACGTGTTATCAACGGCCGAGCTAGGTACGTGCGTCCTACGAGGACAGGTGTTCTCAACAAGACTATAGGAAAGCCGGGTCCAAAACAAACGTGATCGATATGGATATGATGACAGCGGAAAAAACGACATATTAAGCACTTTGTCAAAATTGCTGTGGAAAGTTTGAAAACAGTCAATAAGAAGTAAATCACCGTACCAGATCTGATACACTGCGTGCATGGCGTTGAGTGTGTGCACTAGTGCATAGCTACCTGCGGATTTGTGGTATTACTGGTCTCCTAGGTATAAGATTTATGCAATACTACGTCACATATGATCGCGTACGCGTTATTTATCAGCGCGTACCCTGCGCCTTCCTTGTACGGCGACATGTTGGAAGACAGTTTGGACTTGGGAGGACAAGCATGTGTGCACGGGGTACACGTACATACACTGAGTGATAGAACAGTTACATACATAATTTACTTTCAACATGAAAACCTGCCATACTTAAGCTTAAAAATAGCACTAAAAACGAAGAAATTCCAAATATACATGTCAAAAAAAGATCTACGTGAATGGTATTTCGCCAAAGACCTTAATTAAATCAGAATTGAAAAGAAAGAGGCACAGATTGAACGTAATAATAAAACAATTGAAAAGTATGGAAACCTGCAGAAAGTGGGAAATGCAGCATTACAAGTAAAACTTAAAATACTAGAAGCAGTAGCTATGCCAGCCTTTATGTATAATATGGAAACATGGACTAATCTATCAATAAAGGTAGTAAAAGCTCTAGAAAATCTACGAAAAGGATGATTTGTCGCATTTTTCATCTTAAATAGTTTAACATCATATTGAGGACTTTTGAAAGAAGCAGGTTGTTGGCCAATCTTACAAATTATTTACTACAAGAAACTCATGTTATTCCATTATATAGTAAACTCAAACGAAAATAGAACAGCAAAATAAAAAACAAACTTTTTGAACAAAAAGATAAAGGTTATCCTGGATGTTGGTATCATGAAATAAAATGCATGGTATAGGAGGAAAATTTGGAATTGGTATTGCTGTAAACAATGTTCTAAAGAAAACAAAAAAGCAAATGGAAAAAGCAAATGGAAGAAGGAAATTAAAAGGAAAATTCCTGATGAATTAGAGAAAATGGATCGAATGAAGAAAACTAGTAAAATCAGATTTCAACTAGAACATAGTTTTGAAAGGCAGAAATATATTGAGGAGATAAATAACAACCGAAGTTCTTGTCACAATCAAATTAAGACTGAATATGAATAAAGCTAAGGTCAATTACAAGAACAGTTACCCTAATACAAATTGCAATTTTTTGACCAGGAAGAAACAACCGAACATATTTTTAATAGTGTTTATTCCAAGAACACTATTGGAATGGACATGACAGCATGAGCGAATAAACTTTTTTGATACTGACAATATGGTAAACCAATCAAAATGAAGCTAACAAAGAACATATGATTTTCTCCGAATTCACGATCTCCGTACAGTTACATTGTCTAAACGGCTGTTCCAACTTATTTTTTAGATCGAGATAAAAATTTACAAAAATTTGACCGGGTTCCGAAAGAAGTTATCCACCAACGAAAACAAACAAAACAACTTTCCATCAAAAAGAAACGCATGTCAGCATGTGGTTTATTGCAATTCGTTTAGACTTAAAACCTTCAGATCGAATCTGCTCAAAGCATTTTGTTAGTGGTACGTATTAGTTAATCGGAATAATATTATTTATATGTGACATATGATATCTTCTATCCGTAACCGTAAACTACATTAACGTGAGAGCACCTAACCTAATCATGTACGCTAGGCCTATACCCTTATTTCTTTGTGTGTGTTTACCAAGGTCGATCGCTTTTTCGGAGCCTACCGTAGGATTTAGTCACTGCATGATTAGGGCATGAAAATTGGTGCTAGACTTCTTACTTTCTGTGTATTTTACTTGGCTATTTGGCCTGGCCTAAGTTTTCGCATTAGGTTTCATGGAAAAGGAAGTTGTCTCTAATTTCCAAATTTGTCAATCCAGGCATGTGAGTGATGGGCGAAGACCACGGAAAAATATGTCATTGTATACGTATAGTTGGTACTGGTAATTGTTAGGCCAACTGACGTACTATACTGCACTGAACAGCTATGTACACGTACGCCGGCTAAGTTTGTTGTTTTGAAATTAAACTATGTAAGTACGGGAAAAGGCGACACCAACCAGATAAACGCGGTAACTATGTGGGGCAAACAAACCTCAAATCCGCAATCATGCATGATCAACGCATTGACATTTAGATGTTCATGTGGCCTACCACAAGTTTTATTCCATTTATGCCATTTCTCGCGATCTTTCGGAATTTTGGCAAAAGGAATAAACACAATTTTGTTTGCTAACCGTTCTGGGTAACAGGAATCGGATTGACAAAGCCCGCATGTTGTTTTCATATGACTCTCACTTGATTATTTGGACAATTTGATAGAGAATTACTCCAAAATTTGTGTTGGTTGTTATAGTAGAAATTAGAGAAAAAACAAATATAGTATTCGCTCTCATCAGCTCATGTTCTTGCTCGTAAAAATGAGTGAACTTGCTATGACGTCACTTCCAGAGCGAAAATTCTTGCGACACTTTCACATCACGCAAACAACATAGGCCTAGTGTTATCGTGTGTGTTTCTTGAAATTTGACGTACTTACACTAGAAGTGGAAAGATTTTTCAAGAATACATTTCTTACGAAGCTGTTATTTTCTTAAACATATATTCAAATAAATCATCTCTTCAAGTTTCAATAAAATAAATCATCGCTTTTCGAAATGCCATTATGATCTGGAATGAGTATTGTAAAGCCAGTATCCTAACGTTAGGTCTAGGTTTATGAAGTTGAACATGAGGACATTGAATGTTTTTCTTCATTTGACATTTCACACGATAATATCATACATTATATGTATATTATTGTCATAGAATTTGAATGTGGCAAAAATTATCACGATGTATGAGTTATCACAAAAGAAATTATAGGTCAAAACCAAATTACGCTCAAAGTATTCCTTGCTCGACAGCAGCCTAACGTAGTAAATTGTAATACGAAACCTAATGTTAAAATCACACATTGACCTAGTACATTGATTTGTTCCAAACTGAATGACTGAAATTTTAAAGTCGTGAATTTTAACGGGCTTTCAAAGTTTTGACTCAACTTTTAATTATTGCAATCATTGACGTGTATATTAAAAACATTTATTCACATCAGAAACGGCCTGATATATCAGTATGAATGTCTTCTGAAGAACACAAAGGAGAAACTTTATGCAATTAGCACTGTATTTGTATGTAGCTGATGAGATCGTTCTGGGAGTGACGTCACACGTCGCTTAGCTGTTTTCATTTTTGCATTGTCGGGAGCGTCTATTACTTGATCATTTTCGAATTTCTTCATGCAAATGGTTTCTTTTTGTGACTTTTGGTGGAATATCATGTTTTTAATATTAAAGATCTATGCAAAAATGATATAAACTCAATATTAAATTTGTTCGTGTCCTGCGCTCTTTAAAGGAAGTTGGTGTGAGATTTCTTACTCGAATTTCTTATTTTAGGCTGGCCTTATTCACTTTGTTTTGAACAACAGTGTCAGTTTATGTGTTTGCATAATTTAATGGGTTATACCAGTAGATCAGGACTATATGCCTCAAATTATATATCATAGTGGGAATATATTTTGATTTTGAAATACAATTTTACAAACAAGAATTTATTATAGCTGTACATTTTGAGGACTTGTGTGTGCAGGAAGAAAGGAATCGTGTGGGGAAAAACCTGTCAGGCCTGTCTAGAGCACAATTAGTTGAAATGCTTTAATATTTTTTTTTTTACGAGTATAAGAATAGACTTTGTAGGCGGGGATCACAATCAATCCTCAGAGAGTTCTCTTAAAGATCATAAATCACAAATTCTTCAATTTGAATGGAGGGGAAGGAAATACAGAGACAATTTTAAATGAAATACTTAAATCACTTAGCTGATTAGTTGATACTTCATGATAAACATGAGAAAATATATACTGGTAATTATTAATGATTTGAATAGGAACATTTATATTGCTTATTTCATATTTGTTTTTCTTTTCTCGACTACAGAATCGAACTTCAGGAACTACTGTATGTATGATTAATTAATTTTTGTGGTAATCTTATTGTTTTAATGGTATGCTCTGAATACTTTGTTGGTTATATTAACCTATTGATTTCTTCTCTTCCAAATAGGTGTATAGGGATTGGACTATGGTTCTTTAGGTGTGTCCAATTGTGAAAATTCATTGATCACTTTAGAGGTAGCTTTGCACAAAAACATCGGAAATATGTTTGTGACATTGAGCACATGTCAATCTTTCAAATTTACCAGATAGAAGATGATACAATCTAAATACACATTTATTAAACTGTAAACATGATGGATCCTTAACCTATAAACAACAAAGTGAAATGGAAGTTTCTTTGATCAATAATAACGATGAAATTTTTTCAAATAATCAAAACAAAAAGGCAGACCTTTTGAATCTTACCAAAACATAAAAAAGATCTGGTAAGGGAAGAGAACAAATGGTTCCAATGTCATGAATTAAAAAGTTTTGATTGAGTTCAGTTTTACATTTAACACATGTAGTTTTCATTCATTACGCCTTCCTTTTCTACTCAGAATATTAGAAACATTAAGCAAAGGTGAGCGTAGGTCTTAAAATTATATATAATGTTATCAATATAACTTTAATCCTTATGAGGATTTGATACGTCACTAATTACATGTACTTTATTATGCACGCTAAGGCGCTTTGTTAGTCTTGCAACGGTTGAGAAAATATAAATAATAATTAATATAAAGTTCTTATTCAGATTAGAAGATTAGTTTGACAAGAGAGGAAGTCGAGTTGATGAGAGTTATAGAATATATTTGGCTGAACACTTATACTATTATCAGCGTTTATTTACAAGATATAACCGGAATAATTGCCTGTATATTATATGGCAACTTCCTTAATTACAATTAACGAATGAGACTGTGACATGATTGTCCTGATCGTAGAAAAATAAATGATTCTTATTTAAGAACTTTTTGTAAACCTGAGAAATTTTTGAAATGTGCAAAGGCATTGCATTGGTACGTTAATTTATGTGAGCGCGTATTTTTCGGTTTCTTACTGAAATTAAAATAATTGTTAAACGCCATTGGATATGTCACGATATTACTCAATTAGAAACACAAACGAGGTTTCCACCACAGTAAAAGTCGACAAAAATTCAGATAAAAAGGTATACACACTTCGATATAAGTTATAACTGATAAAAGTAAATAAAAAATACTATCAACATGAAACCCGCCTGAGATAAAAACGTACACAAACAAATACCTTTTCTTTTAGTTGCTAACAGTTAAGTTAAATCATCAAGCTTCAAGTGCTTATACAACCGTGGGTTATACCCGATTTCTATGACGCTATGCGGATGCTAGTAGTTGACTTCCCTGGATGGGATACTAGTCTATCGCAGGTTAACTCCCAACGGAAACTGGTACTCATTTCACAGCTGAGTGAAGTGGAGTGAAATGGGAAAAGTGTCTTGCTCAATGACACAGCAGAGCGAGATTCGATCCTCTGTTCTAGTTGCTAACATAGAAAAGTATCTTCTTGAGAACTGGAAAACTTCATTTAAAATGGACAGAACGATTATCAGAGTAGAATTCTCGCAATAGGTTCACTGAAAATGTGGCTTACACACTTGCAAGAAATGGATTACAAACAGATCAAGAAGTGTTTTTGAGCCTGCTTACTTTCATAATTCTTATAATTTCTAATCAAAATCCGACGTCGCAAATAACATCTTTAGTGTCTGGAGAAGTTTGGGATGTTTGATTATTGCAAGTCTGCTTGTTAATGCGTCACATGAGAACATCAAAAGATTGCAGAGGATACAAAACGAAGCTGCACGTATCATCACTAAAACATCAAAACGTGACAGTATTACAGCCGCGTTAAAGCTTTTGCACTGGCAACCAGTTGAAGCTAGAATCGAGTGTAAAATATTATGTTTAGCCTACCAGTGTAAATACGGATCAGCACCAGAATACCTCTGTGAGCTTCTGTCCATCTATCAGCCAAAAAGGTGTCTTAGGTCTAAGTGACAAGCAATTGCCAGATATACCAAAGTGGAGACTAAAATCTTTTGGTTACAGGTCTTTTACAGTGGCAGCCGCCAGAAAATGGAATGATATTTCGAAATCCATGAAAGACATTACATTTTTGAATACGTTAAAATCTCAGCTCAAAACATATTTGTTTAAGAAGTATTATTGATATTTTATTATGATTTATTTTAATCGTTTGTTTACATTAACCTATCATTTTTATTGTATAAGCGCTTTGAGCATACTCCAGTGTGGATTAAGCGCTATATAAATGTTCCTATTATTATTATTATTATTATTATTATCATGTACAGTTAAACACGAGTTTTTTCGGTTAAGCATCCTTTCATTACGCATACTGTGCGGAGTACAAGAAAACGTAAATCACAGGATGTGATTCTTTAATCCTGATCCGCGGCCCAGTTTGCCAAACGTTTGAAGCTTAAGATTAACAGCTTAAACATAGCCAATTATAACATCACAAGAATGGACTTAAATATATACGGTTTAGTAAGTGTGTTCAACCGTAAAGAAAATTCAGGTCGAAAGTTTTGCAAATGAAAATAAACTCTTCTACTTGTACTTACACAATAACTGGTGCTTACATTACTGTCTGGCTTAGTTTACTTACATTGTTACTGTTGTCTTGTCTAGTTACATTATATACTACTTGAAGAATATAATAAGTTGATATTTCTATCAGAGTAGAATTTTTGCAATAAAAATATACGACTTACTATCAGTTTTGTTTACACACTTACAAGACATGGAATACAATCTGATAAAGAAGTGTTTGGTTAGTATTAAAGCTGAACTTTCTGGAGCGGACCGTCGCGAATAATATCTTTAGTGTTTCGAGACGTTTGGATAGTGCGGTCAAACACAAGTTTTCTCGGCTAAGCCTCTTTTTAGTCGTAGTCGAAAGTTTTGCAAATTAAATTAGGCTCTTCTAAGTGTGTTTACACAATAACTGGTGCTTTCATTACTGCCTAGTTTGGTTTCCATACTGTTGTCTAGTTACATTACACTGTTCGTAAAGAAAATAATAAGTCGCCATATACTGTTACTGATAAAAGATTTAAAAGAAGCTTAGTGATCTGGTAATCATATAGCTGTGTAAAATTTCGTAAACTTTCTACTACTACTATCTGTCTTCCAAGATAACATCTTCTAATAAAACATATTCTTTCAACATGTACAATAAAACAAAGAAAGAATTTAAAGCTGCTTTGGGCTAACTAGTACGTTACATCTGTAGTCATTTGCTCTGGGTCAACTTCAAGGGTCAGTCTTGGCCAAATAGTTGGACTCGTGTATTATTGAAGTCCGTGTGATGTCCCCGATACTCTTGCATCCTATGGTGTAATAGAGATTAATGTAAAACCAAGTAAGGAAAAAACAGCATAAACAAGACTCTTTTCATATCATGTTGATGTACTGTGAGTATATCCACATATAGTGGAAATTTACAGGGTGTGTCAAGTCGAAAATCCCGCTTACAGCAACAGTACTGTTAAATTTGTAGAGATACGACACCCTTACATAAACAACCAAATATGAAACAAAGAGTCTGTAAAACTATACACTTATTCAAAGAAGCTCTTTGCTTCAACTCTTCAAGTCACTTATTTAGAATACGTTGATTGTGAATCGATTTGTTTGAAGGAATCAAACAAGTTTGCAGGAGCTGTTTCTTGCACTTCCTACTGAAGCAAAGGTACAAAAGGTATAAGTGAATTTCCTTCTGTATTCGTTCTCCAGTCTTTTCTCTATCTAACCAAAAAACCCATTTACTCCCGTTTGGGGTAGGAATCAATTACGGAATAAATAACATTTATATTGTATTTGTATATATTTGTATGTATGTATATTTGTATATATTTGTATGTATGTATGTATGTATGCATGCATGCATGCATGTATGTATGTATATATATTTATACATGCATACATACATGCATGCATGCATACATTTATACGTACATAGATATGTATATATATATATATATATATATATATATATATATATATATATATATATATATATATATATATATATATATATATATATATAAATATGTATATATATATATATATATATATATATATATATATATATATATATATGTATATGTACATACATATGTATACGTATAAATGTATGCATGCATTTATACGTACATGCATGCATGCATGTATGCATGTATGTATGTTTGTAGGTATATATATTTACATATTTATTGTAATGTTGATTACAAATTATACAACCATCAATTACATTTGATATACTCCCAGCATACACTAGATTGCTGTTCATGACCTGAAGAAGAATTCAAAGCACAACAAAAGTAGCACTGTTCAGACAGAAAACTAACAGTACGGAAACAGTAAGCAGGGGAAACCTTACCACATAAGGCCATTGTCTCATCGAGTTCTTCACGAAAAATGTTGAGAACATCCTTCACTCCGTCAGATCCCTGAATCATAACGAACAAAAAACGACAACTTAAGTGTATTTTATATGTTCACTTGGAATCTCGTCTCATAAAGATTGATTGACCTTCACCAATAAATATGATCATACTAGTAACGTCACTTCCGCGGCGGTAGGTAATTGGCTTGTCTGTGCATGGTCGGTGATTGTGTGAATATTTTGACCGATCAGAAACGTTGGATTGCATTGTCTTTCTAATCTCCACGTTAACAGTATAATCTGGCCTTTATTTGCAGACGTGACTGTCTATTTGTACAAGGCGTACTGATATATTAATTGACTTTAAGTACTCAAGACCTTTTTAAGATTGGAAATGTTGTTCCCACGATTGGCGAATATAGTAATCCAGAACTATTCAACAGGGCTGAAAAGACTTTAAGAGTGGTAAATTTGGAGCGCTGTAGATCTGTGATCGGTTTAAGATTGAATGAACAATGGACTCCATTGTAAAAGCCGTCATACATCAAAGGAGACTAGTAAAATTAGGAAGAAAAAAATCAGTACAAAAAGAAAGAACTACTTTCGGACTACTTGCTTTGTAATATGAAGTGTCATTCGTGATTCTTTACCAGGTCTTAAATTTCAAGTCGTGTCCCATTAAAGGGAAATCCATAGGCAGCGAAACCGAGGGGGAACGTACCCTCCCCCTAGAGAGAAATCCATACGCGGCGGAACCGAGAAGGCACGTGCCCTCCCCCTCCCTACTTTTCTCAAAAGTTTAAAAAGTGCCCTTTTAGTGAGGAAAAATGCCCTTTTCATGAGAAAAAAACCCTTTTTCAGGAGGAAAAATGCTCTTTCAAAGCGAACAAGTGCTGTTTTAGAAAAAAAAAAACCCTTTTAAACATTGAAAACCTTTTTTCTTCATATATATATCTGATGTTTAATTAAAGAAGTAACACAAATACTGTCCTGAAAAGACTAAACATGTGAAATTTCACTGCGTTTCGCAAGCGTACGCGCTTCGCGCACATACACTATTCTAAATTTTCCCTAAAACAAAGTTGGGGCCCAACAGCCCTATACATATTGGAAAATATTGGACTTTTTTATACTTAAAAAGCCTTCGCCTTTAAGTTCCTACCTTTGTTTTCCCACCTTATAATTTGTACACTCTTTTAAATAGGGCCTTTTTAGAGTATGCGAGCAACCCCAAATTTCATTAGTGGGGCATCTTTGAAATGGGCCATGCAGGCCAAAACCTTTTATTTGCACCTGGGCCATTGCAATGACATAACTACTGACGTACTCTCTCGGGCCTCTCCCTTCTTTTTTGTAAAATTTAAAAGGTGCCTCTTTACAGACTGACAGAGATTTAAAAAAAAAGTGTTATTCAAAATATTAAAATATTTCTAAGTCCCCTTATTATAATTAATCTTTTTATTGACAGATTGAAGAAAGTAACACAAACATCAAGCAAAATACCCAAAATTTCGCTCGCGGAGCGCCTTTAATTTGGGTTCTAGAAAAAACATACAATGAGACACTTGCCACTGATTCGCTAAAGACTTAGTGTGAACTTAGACCATCTCGTCTAATGCACTTGTCAGTTGTATAACTAAGCCATACCGCTCCCGGCAATGTCAGTCAAAGGCGAGTCATTGTCACATGTGTGTCATTGTACCAATTGTCAGTCACCAGAGTGACTCTGGAGTGGGTCAATTTACTTCAGACTTACTGACTTTGTACAGAAGTGATTGATTTAGGGTAAGTCATTTCACAAAAAATATCAGTCACCTAAGTGAATGAGGGGTGCGTCAATGTACATGTTTTGTCCACCCACTTTGGTGCAATGACTCACCTTGTCCGGAGGTGTAGGGGTGAGTCACACAATTAACAAGTGCATAATTTATACTAAAAATAGCTACATATCTTATTCTTAGCAGCAAAAGAATGATGGCCTCCGTAAGGACCCTTTTGCTTTTTACATTATTTTAGACATTTAAGTATTCCGATTCATGAACCATACAATGAATAGTTAATCATGATCTATAAGTCTAAATCGTTCCGATTTCAAGACTTATGATCTATGCATTTTCCAATTCAGCACTTATTGTAGATTTCAATAAAATCGTTATATTTTACCGAATTTATGACCACAATATCTTGAATTTGAAAATGGGTCACCAGTGATGTTCGAACCTATAAAAGTTTATAAATTTTCAGCGGGGGGTGGGGAAGGAGGGTTGATCATATAAAGCTATATTGCTGTGCTACTGACAGGCTTTGAAAATACGATGGAAAATTCTCCCTATATCCTGTGCCCCCTTCCCCTACCCCCTCCCTCCCCTTACACACTTTCATACATTTTCCGCCACCTCTGGAGAAATCATCTTATCCAGGAAACGTCTAATTTCAAGGATCATAACTTTTAAGTATGCAGTACTTTTAGGATTTATAAACGACAGATTACCTAAGAATTGACACCAGTTTATGATCCCTAATTAACAGTCTGTAATAATGACCAACAGCTAGTGCTAATACTTGCTCAGAAATTAGAGAGTAACATCTATTAAAAATCCACTTACTTCTAATGATGAGATTTCACGTCTAGAAATCCTATTTTGGAAAATGTTCTAGAACAGTTTTCTATTTACATCAAAATCACATTCACCAGATTTTTATTTCCAATGTGTGTTAAATTTTACTTAATTTTATTTTCGCTGAAAAGTTTGTCTACTACACAGTAAAGGTATACAGAATGTTGTTTAATAGCGGGTCCCATTAAAAATCTACACATCTGAGCGATCCTTACAATTAATGTTTCTGCCAACCCACTATCTACGGCTTGGAATGAATTGCCCTTCTCCTATTGCAGTAAGTAATCTTTTAGTTATCCAAAAGTCTTTATACCAAAATTTCTTTGTAATGTAAATCGTTATCAAGGACTTGAAGAAATTCAGACAACTGCATGGCTGTGACATTCATAGTGTTATATCTTTAAGGTTGGGAAACATTATTTTCGATAATAATTTTACCACAGTAGAATAATATGAAATTTATATTTCCAGATTGCACATTCAAATTGATGTCTGAATTATATGTGACTTTCCCCCATTTCAATTTTTACCTGCACAAAGAAATCACACAAGAACTGAACATAGCTTTACAAACTGCAACGTGATTCTCCTATTTGCATCGGGCAGCCAATTGCATAATCTCTGCCGTCTTAGCTAACGATTAAGATGGGTAAATTTAGATATATTCACTATGGAACTTCTGCATCCAAAGTGCTTTCCCCTTATCAGTCCGGGTCCTCCAGGGGCATGCCTTTTAATAGGAACATGTACAACAGACAGATTATTGAAGTCATGCAGCCGCATTTTGTTTAGAATGTTACGATAAAATTTCCGAATGGTTTGTAATTTCAATACTTGAAATAATCAAAGTGAAACACAAAAACGTTATTTTTAAAAACATCTGAATTTTCCACATGGCTGTTTCGCGCCTAAAAGCCTAGTTGTCTATTTTGACTTTAATTTAGAAACGGCGAGGTAAACATATAAAAAGGGAGTGGATAATACTTAGCCATGACAGTAATAAAGGCATTTTCATTGCAAAGATTTTTTTTCACAGACGTGTTTCAAATTTGAATTATGTAACAGTGAATAAGGTTTCAGCTTAAGGATAGCAAAGGATCATGGGAAAAATTACAAAATATCAGTAATATTTTTCCTATTTTTAGGAACATGTGGGTTCCTATTAATAGGCACTGCTCAAGGACCGCTTATTGTATTGTAATGTACTGTAACATCGATTACTAGCTGAATAATATCGTGTCACCCTAAACTAGTAATTATCGGAATTAATTTTGAGCACCACAGTAAGATGAAAATAAGAAACATAACCTCTACTACAAGTCCCATATGACAAATGTAAAGTTTTCAATACTGTGACTTCACCTTTACTTGGATAAGGCACAATAATATATGCGCGCATGTTTTCCGTATACAGCGTTAATTTTGGTAAACTGCTATGAGTGTGTAGAGATACGTATCTTGTTTCCTTTCTATTTGTCTAGTGGCCAGGTGCAAGTTCATTTAAGGTGAAAACAAAACCTGAAATTGACAATCCGTATATTGATAAACAGATGCAACCAAAATCAGTTTAAAATTTAGCGTTAAAAAAGTGGTATGTGTACCTCTTAAAGGCAAATTAAACTTATGTAGTGTTTATGTATTTGATTAATTACATGTGGTGCACAGAAAAGTAACTAGGTAAAAGCTACACTGACACATACTCAAAACCGGCTCTTTATGGGATTAACCGTGGTACTAGTTTACCATAATTGATCACGTATTGGGGACAAACCTCGGCTGCCAGTTAGTCACCTTTTGCTTCAAAATTTAGGAGATATTATAGTTTCCATCTTATATTATCGTATCAGGCGCATCTTGCTCAACATGATCCATCTACATATGAATTCCAAGTATAGATTTACCATTTAAAACTTTGGATGGTTGACAACAGACTCGAGGCCACACCATCTAAAGATATACGCAGAGGGTGGCGGCCACTTAATTGCTGGTGGTTGGAGTGAAATTTTGTGAATTTCAAAGAAAGTTTATGAATAACACATAACTACCACAATGGAGTTTTCTGTTGCATTAAAAGTTGTAATACTATTCCTAACGAAAAATAAGTTTTGCGTATTGAGAGGGGTGGAAATTTTTCTTGAGAGCAACGTGCGGGAGGAAATGAGGAACCTTATTAATGGTTTAAATACTTACGTTTACAGCCAGACCCCACAAAGCCGGCCTTCCAACGAAGACGGCATTAACGCCAAGTGCAAGAGCCTTAAACACGTCTGCTCCTGTTCGTACTCCTCCATCCATAAATACTTCAATACCAGAGTCCTGAACTGCCTCCAATACATCAGCGACGGCATCAATCTGTGATAAGAGCAAAACAAGTCAATATCTGGTATCAGTGTTTAGGTGGAAATTTTTGAGGGGAACAAAAACGTTTAATTTTCCAGTTTTTCAAATAATTACCCATATTTCTCCAATTTTTACGACTTATTCAATTTTCCCCATGATTATTTTCCACTTTCCTTTTCCCACTTTCAGAAAGCAAATCATGGTCATCCTTGGCACCTCATTTTCAATACAACTTCATTATCGATTTTCTTCTTCTTCGAATGTCAAATCAGTCAGACAATTTTGTTAAATTTATGCCCCTACTGTCTGGATTCAAACTTAAAAGCTATTTACCTTTTTATTGACAATTGTAAAAAGGAAATGATTTGCGTATCTGCCTTCAGGAAGTACTCTTAATCTTGATTTTGCAGTCTCTGAACTTGCGGACAAAACGTTTCTCATTATACTTAGCAACATATTTCTTAAGATCACATAAAAAAGGAAACTACATAGCAAGATCATGATATGGCTATTGTAAAGTCCAATTACGAATTACGATCTTACCATACAGGGGTTACGAACCGATTAATGTTAATGTTTGCTGATTTCAGATTAAATCATTAGAAAAGAGAATATTTGAAAATCCATTTTTTCGGCCCAATTACGTTACCGATCTTGCAACTTTCGACAAATCTTGAACATTTTACCGTTTCAAAAGCACGGGGAGATTTTTATATATACATAAGTAAAGATACTTGCTGATATCTCCAACTGTTTCAATGGTTTCTTGCTCTCATAACTTTAAATAAACATAACCTAAATAGCAGACAGGCTTTACAAAGGACCCAAATTTCTCTAAAATGTAATTCCGTTACCGTAAAATTGCCTGCTTGTTGGTCCCTGACATACAAAATAGAAAAATTAAAAAGACCTAACTTGAATAACCAGTTAAATATGAGTTATTTCCACTATTTTCATCTTCGGACATGACTATACGTTTAAGGTATAAACCGACATGATAACATTTTGCTAAGTATAATTATGTAATGTGCACTGCTGATTCCAACTTTACATCAATGATAATAAGCAAAAAAAAGCATTGCTAAATCAAATCTTATAACTTGAAAACATTACTAACCGGAGCGGGAACTCCGTCCAGCTGACGACCACCGTGTGCCGATATCCAGATTGCGTCAGCCACACCCTCCGTTACAGCAAGTTTGGCTGTTGTGCCTGACGATATTAAAGATGAAAAATTATGATTGACTACATTAATATCTAAGATACTTGTATTTATAAGAATCAACGACTTAATGGGATTCCAATCGGTCTTATGGGCTTACATATGATCTATCACATTGCGTTGTAAATAGATGTATCGGAATAGACAGTAAGAAAGAATCCTGGAATTTTGCCTCCATAATCTTGATTATGGAGGCATTGTAGGCGTTCTCCTGGGATAGGGTAATCTAACAATTTAAAGCTGCTATTGTACTCGATCATAATCATTATACCTGACTTTGCAATCAGTCCAATCCTGCCATCGAAAGCCTACACAGACCCAGGTACATGTATGATATGCCCAGGTCTATGTAATATTGCCCATTTGAGATGAACAGGGTTTGTGAGGAAACCCACATAATCAATGGCTCGCTACTATCGACCAAGAGAGTTCGCGTGGGAAATCAATGTCCAGTAAGATTCCATTTTTTGGAGGGTTTCAATGAGATGCATTTCTTACCGGTGAGTATTCCCTTAAGCACAATAGGCAATTTGGTGAATGTTCGTAACCACTTCAGATCCTCGATAGTGCTACTGGAATGTGTGACTTGGTGGATGCAATAACCCCAAAGATTCATGTCTCCATTTTGTTTTGCCATGGAGGTCTCTGGAAAATGGGTGTAATCGAAATTTGCTAATCTGTAAAACAAACAAAACTTGAGAAATAATATCATAAAATGATAAATGACCTAATTGTATAAGATGATGTTCACACTTTCCTTCAGTCAGATTTATCTGACTGAATTGAAGCCAGTGGGTACATGGGCGGATTGCCATAGGAGCAAGGGGTGCACTTTTCCCTCCTCCCCCTCCCCCCCCCTCAGATTTGCTAATCATTGTTTTGTTTTTTATGAAGAAAACAAACATGCTTGAATGATATGTATAATCAAAAGGATGATCGTTCTTAACCCCCTCCCCACACACAATGAAATTATGTTTTTCCCAAAAAATCTCTTAAAGTCGCTTATGAGTGGGTGTAAAACCATAATACATCATATCACGATGACCAAAGATACTCACCTGTATGATTTATTGGTTGCATATGCTATAGCGTCACTGCTCGTGCTGCTCATTCTACGGTTAGCACCGCCCGCTGAATCCACGGTTACTACGAGTGCCTTGTACCCACTCTTCTCAACGTCCGTTATCAGTTGCTGAACAAGCTTGCGATTTTTGAATAAGTACATTTGCATCCATAGTGTAGCGTCTGGGAAAGCCTGGGCAAGTTCATCGACACGTGTATTAGATACACAGCTAAGTACCATGATGGTCCCATGCTCAGCGGCAGCTATTGGGACAAAAATGAAATCATACACAAGTAGCTCGATAAAAGTGATGAAAATGTGCGATGAGGATATGTGATTCGTATTTAGGCCTACCTTTCGCCGTGGCTATTTCTTTTTGAGCATGAGCGAATCCACACATAGCTGTTGGCGCAAGACATACAGGTAAACTGACTGGACTTCCCAGGATCGTTGTGGATAGATCTCTGTCCACTACATTTCTTAAAATTCGTGGGCGAAGACGATACCTGTAAAAATGACATGATTGATGATTCCCAGTGCAAAGATCAAAAAAATAAAAAGAATTAACGCACAAGGCAATGTGCTGATATTGTCTATACAAAGGCAATGAATTGCCTCCATCTAACACTTACGTTCTTAGTATGACATTCTTAAGTCCTACTAAAACTCTGCATTAAATTCAATGCTGATGTTTTCATTCTAGATCTTAATATATTTTCCGGTATATAATACCGGTTCTTTCGTCTGTCTGTGTGAATGTAATTGTTTTTTTCACGAGCCCTGGGGATCATATAACATAAACTTTACATTAAATTCAATGATGCAGCTTAGTGCTCTTATTCTAAACCTGAATATATTTTCCGGTATACATACCGGTTCTTTCGTCTGTCCGTGTGAATGTAATTTGTCCTTACCCAGGCCCTGGGTCCATATAACATAAACTTTACACTAATATAAATTCAATGTTGCGGCTAAGGGTTCTCATTCTTTTTATTTCTAAACCTGAATATATTTTCCGGTATACATACCGGTTCCTTCGTCTGTTTGTGTGAATGAAATTTGTCTTTTCCTGCGCCCGGTGATCATTAAAAGAAAGGTTAGTACCGTTTTCTATTTATTTATTAGAGGAATATTCCCATGTTTTTTCGTAACCTTTCATAAGAAAGAGAAAATTTTTAGAAACAATTTAGTACAAAAATCATGTTGATATCTTATTCCTACCAGGAGATATTCCAATTTTTTAGGTTCACTAAAAATACCAATAACGAATAGGATAAGGCTCAGTATGACATCACAGCAACACAATCTCCCACAAAGTTGATGTATTTTATTCAAATCTATCATCATTTTCATTAGCAAAACCTGCTAGAAAAATAAATTGATCAAAGTTCGGTATTTATATACATTGCTAAATATACCCTATTTCGAATAACTTTTGGAAAATTGTTTCTAATCATACAGAAACAACCAATTAACGTTCAAAGAAATACATAAACATTTGCAATGGATTTGTGTCTATGACATCATCAAACACGAATTCATCATACTGTACAAAAAAAGAAAAAGGGAAATCTTGAAAAACCCATATCTCCTGAACGGAATATGATATCAACCTGATTTTTGTACCAAATTGGCTCTAAAAATAAGCCCTTTCAAATTAAATTTTACAAAAAACCATGGGAATATTCCTTTAGTTAAATGATGCCTGAGCCCTTTTTTTTATTTCAAGTTGAAACTTTTATGTGTATATGAGGGAAATGACTCACAATGGACTGATTTGGCGGATGGTAGAAAAATGCAAACAAAACAAAATTCCTCTACAGAGATGCTCATATTCAGTAGCGTAGGACTATAAAAACTTTGTTCAGAACCAAAGCATGGATGATAGACTTCTGACATTAGTTATGATATTGGCTAATTTACACATAATTTTGTTTGTTCCTGCTTAGATACAAACAAAATAGTCAGGATGTTTATTACGGTAAAACGTTATTTTTAATCGAGAAGGGAAGTGGCTTACAGGAAATTATATATCTAAAATGTAATCACTTTTGTTTCACACTTTAACAACAGTGAATCAACTTGTAGTATCGCTGAAGTATAACCTACATGGTACCAAATTCTATTTCAGTGAGAACCGAATTGAACATACCTTATATTAATTGGAAAGTCGGTGACGAATGTCATATAGTGTTCAGATTCTTACAGTGACGGCAAGCCCCCTTTTTTGGAGTGTTTGTGTGTGTGTGTGCAGTAATAATCATGTTGACAGTGACGTTAAAGGCGTCATTGCGAATGTTATTGGAGGACTGGGGCAAAGCTTCCCCCCCCCCCTCCGTAAGCCGTACGAATTGAGGCAAAACTGTCATTGATAATATTATTCTTGTCATAATATTTTTGGCAAGGCAAAAAAGTGGGAACTAAAATATCATAAATACCCCATAGATAGATTGATACAGAATTTCCGAATTATGCCTGATACCAAGGCCTACTACTGAAGCACCTACCTTTTAAAAGCATTCTCACTATCCTTCATGGTCTGCATTTCGTCAGATCCCCTCATGTAGTACTCCATGGGGAACTTACCCAAGCGGGACTTCGCCTGCTCTCTGTATTCTTGAACAGTTGATAGACTTGTCGTGTCCATTCTTTAGTTTGACCTTCCTGTATATAAAGGTAATATTTTGTCATTTTACAACCATACAAATGACCACGAACTGTCGACAAAAGCCTCAAACAGTCAAATAGATAGATAAATATCAACAGAAAGCTATAACGCAAAAGAAGAGTAAACTATTATAAAATACTGAAACAGTTGTTCCTCAAAGAAACGCTATATTAATGGGAACCAGATGTTATAACAATGTTTTGTCAGGTCAGTCTGTCCTGCGTTAAAAATGGTCTGACGGATTGATGGTTTCATTCTATTGTTTGACATTGCCTGATTTATCTGTTTATATTCCACAAAATGTCACCCTGATCTGATTTATCTGGTTATATTCCACAAAATGTCACCCTGATCTGATCTGGCAGTTGAAATCAAATCAACAACTTAGCCTACAGGACTTGAATATCGGCATATATACAGTATCGACGTAACATTGGAAGATCTCTTTATCACGACAAATATCGTCATAACAGGCATCTGATTACAGGTTGTGTTGTTTTAAAGGAATATTCCCATGGATTTTCATTTGTTCATATATGATAGAGAACAAATTTAGCAGCAAAATGGTGAAAAAACTATGTTAATATCTTATTCCATTTACATGTTACGAAAATTTTAAGTATTTTTGAATTTGGAAAAAAGTGACTGATTGGCAACATCTGTGATGTCATAGAGACAATTTCAACAAAACGTCTTTTGTATTTCTTTTAAAATGATTTGGATTCTTTTCTCATTGTAAATGTGATGCACACTAAGAAAATACAAAATGTTTTCTTGTAACTTATATTTTTCCTATCTCTACAATAAACCAGAAATGCTGCTCGATAATGTAAAAAAAAGTATGATTAAATTTATAATACATAAGAACTGTGCTTGAAATGCCTTGATGACACCACCAAGCTGAAGGATATATACCAGTATACTGTACGAGGTGTTTTTAAGAGAGAGAAAATGTACTCTTTTAATTGTTATAACTTCTAAAAGGAATAAGATGTTAACATAGTTTTTTCACCACTTTGTTTCTAAAAAATTTCTCCATCATCTATGAAAAAATGAAAATCCATGGGAATATTACTTTTAGTCTATGGACGCGCATAGAGCGGTATGTAACAAAAATAGCACACAATTTCCACAAACATTTTTTAATTGACAGCCTGACATGCAAAATATAGAATATACGGATGTATATATACCCCCCTCTCCTTCTCCTTCCCCCTCCCATACTTCCTCGTCGATACAAAGCAACAACACTAATAAGTGTGTTACTTTTCATGTTCATATTTGTTTCTCTCAGAACAATGAGATGTCATTCTAAAAATATATTGCTATTCATGGACACAAACTGCCACCAATCACTACAATTTTATCTTACCTTTTATCCAAAATGCCTTTATATTCGATTTTGAAAACAGGAAAGTAAATAAGCGCTTCGTTCCAATGGACGTAAATCGTGTAGGCCTAAAGTTGTCTTGAGAGAAACTTCCAACTTTACTAACAACAAATAGCATGCAATGCACAGTACACTGATGTCATCGACATGCATTTCAGCGAACACAGAGATATTTAGATCAACGCATTTCTTTGACCCGGAAAATTGTAAGCCTTACTTTTCTACTTGGTTAGGAAGTGCTATCAATTACCGGAAATGTATATGAGGTCAAATTCAGATTGCGTAAAAATATAACAACTGACCCGAAAAACCTCATGTTAATACATCCTTTGATTTAGAGAATGGCAATAACGGGCGCGACCAATCTATCCGAAAAAAAGCGTATGCATGGGTATGTCACTTTCCCGCTATGTGGTTAAATTCACGGCGGCGACATTTCCTCAAGATTTAGTGGAAGGTGATAGGGATGGCGCAACGGGGAATATTCGATGTATATTATACAAATATTTTCAATCAGGCAATTGCAGTTGTTACAGCTTAGTGGTCAGATTTCTAAACTCAGGCTGAATACTGTGGATGGTTTTCTTAAGTCTTAAGTCTGCGTGTGCAGAAATTTGTTTTGTGCAGTATATTACATTGACTGCATGAGCGCAAAGCTAGCTATACTGTACCAGTACTGCGTAGGAAGTTTGCCCCACTTAGTTACACAGATTTTGTTGCTAAGCAAATTTATGCGATTGGTTGAAGAATCTGTCAATCAATTCAGAGAGGTCAGTTGTAAAGGAGAAAACAAACCTACACTGCCTGTAGTATGCACTATTCGAGTATTTTGAATGACGTCATGATAACGTGCGTAAATCTTAACAACCAATTTGTGTCTGTGAAAACAAAGCAGTTTACCATTACAGCCAGTGTAGGGTCACCTAAAGGGGTCTTAATATCTATAGTTCGCTTTGGTACGCAGGAAATGGTTGCAAATTTGGTGGAAATATCGTAGAAAAGATATTTTCGAAGTTTGAAAACACGTGTATCGTGTGCACGTAGACTAAAGCGTTGCGTTCACTGGTGCACAAATCATTGCATGTTGTCACCGACAAACTGTCCCGGATGTTCGAAATGCCCGGATACTCGCATTTTAGTCAAATGTCATGCATTTAATTCTGCCAAAACGCAGATTTTAGTTCATTTTGACGCGTTTATTCAATGAAAAGTTGCTGGAGAGTTCTTGTGTTGAAAAGAGCAAGTGCTCAAATCTTAATCTTTTTTTAATATTTATCCGGAATTTACCACCCGAAAAGCGAACCGTCCTATCGCAAACGGGAAAACAAATCGCTTTAGTGCATTTGCCGGACGAATCGTTTCCGTGGTGAAAACTGTAAATATAGCTCATTTTCAACTTGCAAAACCAAATCTTTAACGTGAGTAAATGCTGATTACTTATTTGGTCCACAATTTACGAGACAAAAATGCTCATATTTGAGATTCATTTGATATTTTCGATCAGATTTTGCGTGCGCATTCCCCAGGCTTTACTAAGTCAAGTATCGTGTGTACCGTTAGTGAGATAAACACCTTACTCAGTATAGGGACGTGCACTACCTGCAATAGCTTATACTGTTGTAGGCAATACTTGCAGTATATCTGTTTATATAGCAGCCATGTAGGGTCTATAGCGTATACTACGGTCAGAATGTTATCTATGTGTACGTAGGCTATAAAACTGTAATTGTGCCATAGAAAAAAGAGTCAACGTTTGTACTGAAAAAATCGTTCTAATGTTTTCACCGAGAAAATGTCCCGGATGTACGAAATGGAAAGCGAAATATTGCCCAACAAACAGGAAAGTCTTGAAGCCTAACCCTAACCTGTGAGGATGAAGATGATTCTGTTTCAAAACTGTCAAGCCTAATTGTAATAACTTTACGTACGAAGTGCCCTGATGACTAATTAACGTTACTCGATATTCGAATTGGCCAGTTTGGCAAAATTTGGTGTAGGCGCAACCTAGGTCTAGTTCAAATTTATACAGATATACATTAAAATCAGATAATAACAAAACTGGCGTAAACTGTATGTAACAACTACACTCTAATTACACAATAGTTTAATTTCACCAGGAAAATGTTAAAATTTGACCAGGGTCCTAGATACAGATTATACAACACAATCCTGGTTTTTTTATTACCAGGATTGTGTTGTAGAATCAATGTTTTTTCAATCATGTCAACCGATTTTCCTGGTAAAAATGACCAAGAAATTCCATGCCAATTTCAACAATGAATGGGGTTAATTTGAACACTTTATTCTGGTCAGTATGAAGTTTCATATCCAAGGAAATATCCATGTTAAAGGTATATGGACAGGTAGAGATTTTGCAATAGATATGTTCCTTTTAATATTCTAAACATTTCATTTACATACATCTATCAAAAATTTCCACTCCTTTCTAAATATTCGCGAAAAAGTGAAAGATTAAACCCCAAGAAACGGCTGGACTTCCACTATTAAAAGAAGGCGTGTGACGTGAGAATAGGGACACAGCTTTAAGAAGTGCTACAACTGTACTGTGTCACTCTGACCTGTAAGCCGTAATGACATGCTACGTCAGTTTCACTGCATCAAACGGCAGAATATCGCTTAAACTTGAATTTTTTAAGTACGAATGTTCTTATTATATATTTTGTGACATTTTATTGTGGATAAAGAGGAAATATCGATTCAAGTTCAGTTCCACTTAAATTCTTTATGATCGACCAACTCCACTCGTCAAACTATAGACTATAAGTATTACTGCATGGTAGCCAACACTAACTTTCACATAACGTTAGTGTTGTGTATACAACCATTTTTGGAACAAAATTAAGAATCCGAATTAATGATTGTACAAAAATGGTACCGATAAACGTAATTTTTAAAAGTTCTGCTTCATTTATTGAGTGAGTAAACAATTGGGGAAAGGGCAAAAGGAAAAATAAAGGAGAATTTCTCAGTACAGGTTATCATACCATTGTTTGGCATGCAATCGGGGTGGATAACGTGATGTAATGTCCTATTCTTACGTCACGAAAAAACAATACGTATTGAGCATACGTTTGGAGACCTGAAATTAAGCCGGATTTGTCACATTTTGGGATTAATTTTGTAAGAAAGTGTTTGTGGTGAGTGTTTATGAAGAGCATTTGTATCATTTTATACAAACTGGCTGCTACCTGTACGTATACCTTTTATCTGTTGCAACAAAATTAATCGAAGAAAAACTGACAACATTGGTAGTATATATGTGTTTTCGTAATTGAATGGCCATAAAGATAATTATTGAACAATACTGTACTGATTGTACATCGCATAGCACTAGCCTAAAGAGTATTAAGAGTATAAATTTTCACCACAACGATCGTTTTCGGTAACGTGTTGATACCGTGATATTAAAACCACGGAACCGAAACTTCGTTTTCAATGTACAAGAAATAAAAAAGATTCGCGTAACTTATTGTCACACACACAACTTACAACTCGGACCACCTTCAAAAACTTATTGACGACAATTTATTTATAATGATATGTATAAAAACAACTAAAATAAAATTCTCAAAGATTTCTTATTCCTTAGCCACAATAAAAATAGCTTTGTTTCCGGTGGAGCGCCCGGGTGGGAAAAATAAAAGCACAACCCAATCATTTGAATTTGCAACTGAGGTCTAAGCCATTGCCACACTTTTTCAAGCTACCCTAACGAGTGGGTGAAAAATTATCAGATTCGGAACTTAAGGGCCAAAAAGTATGCCTTAGTAACTAAAGCAAAAATGCCAAGGACCTTGTCTAAACCCAAGTGGTCAATTTAGCAATTCCTAAGGTCACTCGGGTAATGGTCAAGTATTCAAATATTCCTGTTAAACAGGCTCCAAGGAATCGATAGCACACGTGCCTGTTCACCTACCTATACTTACAATGCACAATGTGTATGTTGTGTAACATTGTGTTACTTGTACAATACTTACAGCGCACTTCATGTGTGTCTACGTGAATAAAAGATAAATAATAACAATAGTGTATGAGAGACCTCATTTGCATGCAGCAACTCCCAAGATATTTGTCAGGGCAACAGGTTTACCACAAATCAGCCTAACGTACTTTCATTCATAACTTTTCTGTCATTAAACATAAACTGTAGTCTTTATTTTATATTCAACTGTTACTCAGTTTTATGTGTATGTTACTGTACAATATTTTTGTCGGTTCCTTCAAAACTGTAATGCTATCAAGTTGAAACTTGGTGGGATGATGTGTGGTAATGTCCCCCACAAGATAGGTCATGTACCTTAAAGGTCAGAGGTCAAATAAATGATTAAAAATGGAAAATCTTATGTTGCTTTTCCTGGAAAAAGCGAAAGTCATTTTGAGTTGGTACTTGGTGGTTTGGTCGAAGGTGATGAAGGGTTATGTCCCGCATGTACAAGTACATTTCACTTAAAGGTCAAATAATTGACTTAAAATGATACATTTTATGTCCTGTTTTTGTTTCCTGGAATATGGTCATGTGTCCTGAGTGCAATTGGGTTGTAATTGATGGGTTAAACGAAGGATGGTGTAGAGTTGTGTCTCGCAAAATTAAGATGTGACATGTTACTCAAAGGTCAGAGGTCAAATACTGGTAAATTTTAAGTAACGCCTCCTGGATTAACCGTAAGTGATATTGGGTTGGTACTAGTTGGGTTGTTGAAGGGTGAACCCTCCTGCTCAAGACATAACGTCAATAAAAGGTCAAAGGTTTAGTAATGTCATGTTTCCTGGAAAAACTATATTTAGCAGATGCGATAAGGTCAACAAGTCTGTGAATTGCCATTTTGTTTTTCAGTTGGTTCAACTTGATGTCAAATGTAGTTCCAATAAAGTAAACTGATAATTCATAAATAGTACATTTTAATCACACACTATGCATACTTGACATGATATCGTTGGAATACCAGTAGCAGTGTCACGGGAACCCACACAACTCTATGCAGAATTATTTTTAATTGCACGAGCTAACAAAATAAAAGAAAAGCGCACATATATACAATATTTAATTCTTTTTTGAGAATTCTAAGAATAATGAGAGCTATACTCACCATGACATCAGCGTAAGGTTGAAGGTTTATTCCATACCTTGTAAATGCTAAGTGGTATTATCATAAAACTTTGTACATGGGAAGAAGTCATATACCTTGTTGGTGAGTGCATTTTCCGGAACATTCATGCATAGTAGTTAGTATAAGAAAGGAAATAATAATACCTTCCGTAAGTAAATTAAGTTATGTACAAGGTATCTTTTGCTGATCAGTATGAGAAGAAGAAAACAATCGAGAAAAAAAATCCTTCCTCCCTAATGGAATTTTTCAACCCAACAATTTTACAGGAATGTTTTTGTTTTTTTAATGGCCTTATTGACGACAAATGTTAAGAGACATGTTCATAATAAAAATTGTAAAAACAATTGAAATTTACTTTGAAATACAATCCACAATGACTTCTTTTTTCAAACGTGTAAATGTAATCTAATTGCTTGAAGAAAAGTTAGCCTAATGTCAATAAGAAATTCATGTTAGGCTGGGCTTGACTCGTTTCTAACTTCAATGTCAACGAAACGTTTTATGCTCTGGCCTGGGAATGGATAGTCAGATAACATCTGACTGTATTACACACTATCAGGCTATAGCCACTATTGTACATGGCTGCTATACACAGTATGCAAGTATTGCCTTGCAAGTAGTGCCAACAGAATGAGGTGTTGATCTCAATAGGGAATGGGAGGCAAAATTTACGTATGTTATATTAGGCCATATAAAACAACGTTTTAAGAACAGAAAAATTGGTGGAGTTTAAATTGGTTCTGACAATTCTTCATGGAACACGGCCCCCAAAATAGGTTCCGACGGGTTCCCATGTACAAACAGCACGGAACCCACATTGGGTTCCCATAAAATCTGAAATTTTGACGCTTGAAGTTGAACAGAACACTCGATTTTACGTTTCTCAAAATGCTAAAGAATTTATTAATGAAAAGTTTCATATTGTAAGACAATACTATGACCTTACTTAAATCAACTTAAACGTCCTGAAACCGTAACGAAATAGTATTTTTTATTGAAAGGTTGTGCGATTTTTTTTTTTTAACGCAACTTTTTGGGACGTGTTGCGGGGCCTGTTAACTTTTGCTTCAGTGTGTGGTTTGTCTTTTTCAATAAACATGCTCCATACCCGTCCTTACGTGATATGGGCTAGTAGACACGATCGCTATAATACATAACCTCTACAATCTGGCTAGTTATTATACACATCCAGTGGCGTGGTGGGTCATATTTCACTGGGTGGGAGAAGGCAAGGGCATTTTGGCGCCCCTCCCAAATGCTCATAAGATTAAAACGTTGGGACAAATACACTGGCGTAGGAACCGGGCAATGATGTTATTGGTAGCCAAGTACCATCCCCCTCCCCCAAGAATGAAGGTCTAACGAATTCATTTTGAAGAGTCAGGTTCCATGGCATATTTTAAACCAAAAATCTTCAATTTTCGGGTAATCTTCAATTTTCGTAAAATTTCCTTGATTTTCGTGAAATTTGCTCAAATTTTCAGGATATTTTCGGAATTAATTTCTCTCAAATTTTCGAGAAATTTCCTTCATTTTCTTCAATGAGGGTGTTTCAGCTGACGTCATGAGGTCACGTGACTTTGTTTATATCACCTTTTGTCGGGCGAGAACGATCGTCTGTTGTACACTTATTTAGACTTACAAACGCTTGCATGTTGTTATATAAGATCATTTTTGTAAGATAATTGTGCAGGAATCTTGTTGTGCCATTGGTTGTACTAATAGGCGTGTGCCGGGGAATAAAAACAAGTTTTCTCGATTTTCATCTGATCCTGATCGACGTTTGAAGTGGGTTTCTGCTGTACGACGCAACGTCTTTCAACCTTTGGTTTAGGATTTGCAGTAAGCACTTTATGCCAGGTATGTAGGCTTTGTCTGCGTATAACGAACAATCAGATGGTGTTCACGTGAAAGTTACTCTTCGTACACCGGTGAATATATAAAACGCTAGGAAAATTTGAAGTAAAATCGCCGCCGCGAGTAAAAACAATAAAATTCGCTGAACTGGTAGGTATAGCTTAGCAGCCAGTATGTTTGTTGTACGTGTGATGTGACTGAGCTGTGTGAAGACGGTGAAACGCAACGACGCTTTCTCGGCAAAATGGCTTCCAGGTGAGTTAGAGTCACGTGATAATATCCCTCTATTTAGGAGAATTTCTTTCACATCTCCAGAAATGTCGGACATTTTGAAAGATTTTGGTATACCACCTACTATTTGACCTAAGTTAGCCTGGTTACTTACTTCTCAATGACTTAGTGTGTGAGAAAAAATTGAGAACGAAAAATCTTTATATTGGAGTATCCGTGTCCAGATTATTGAAGTGGTCGCAGTTATTAACAGTATAATTTCAAGTTGAGACTAAAATAGTGGAGTTTTCTACATTGCTAACGTTTCCCACGTCATTCTACATGCAAACTCGATAAAGAACCTCCGGTTTTATCAAGCATTTTTAGCCATAAGAATGAAAAAATTACCCACTATAGAACAGAAATAAAAACATTTTTCTTTCTGAAAAATGTGGACCGAGATAATTAATTGGCCTATACTTCAGCCATGTAGGCCTACCGTTTACCTTCAGACCAATTGTGCGCATATAACTAATATCCTGGGCAATTTGAATTCAACCAAAAGGGAAAATGAGGTACTCACGGTCCCATAATAGCCGCTTCGGGTTTGGACGGTCCTACCAAAGGGAAATAATTAGCCCCAAGCTCAAACCTCCCTCCAGGATCATGAATAATTTGAAAATAGATTTGTCAGTTTGTCGGTGAATTTGATACAAGACGTAGTGGTAGGCCTACAAAATTAAGGAAAAACTTTGGGAATTTCAGAAAATACTTCGGAAATTTTGAGGAAAAAGTCGAATATTTTGAGGAACAACTTCGGAAATTCCTATGAGGTAACTCGGAAAATTTGAGGAAACAGTTACTTTGATCTTTTGAGGGAACAGTTACTTTAATATTTTGAGGAAACAATTTCAGATATTTTGAGCAAAACAGTCGAAAATATTGAGAAAGTCAGATATTGTGGGCAAACATTTAAGAAATTTTGAGAAAAAACTATAAAAAAATATATTTAAAAAGAAATCGGTTTTCGAAAATGTTGTGATCCCTTCTCTCAAGATAGCTGGTAGCCCTATCTGTTCTCTAAGACCGACCGCTTTCATCAGGATTACCAAAACAATCCAACATAGGCTTAATGAATTTCTATTGTGCAAACGTTTTGAATTTTTTGAACGGTGGCAAATTTCAATCTATGTAAATTCCTTTAAATATAGCATTAAATCAGGGTTATATCTGGCTTTCTCTGGCCAGATCAAATTTTATTTGTATATCAAATTGAGCATTAAATCCACGATATATCTGGCTTTATCTGGCCATATTCAACTTTATTTGTATATCAAATTGGCTTTAATCAAAGTTATATCTGGCTTTATCTGGCAAGATCAAGCTTTATTTGTTTATCAACCTTCTTTATATCAAGTTTATATCTGGCGTTATCTGACCAGATCAAACTTGCTTTGTATATCAAATGTAGAATTAAACCCACTTTATATCTGGCTTTATCTAGCCAGATCAAACTTGATTTGTATATTAAATTGACTTTAATTAAGGTTATATCTCGCTTGATCTGGCCAAATCAAACTTTATTTGTATACCAAAACGACTTTTATCAAGGTAATATCTCGCTTGATCTGGCAAGATCGAACTTTATTTGTATATCAAATGTAGCATTAAGCCCACATTATATATACCTGGCTTGATCTGGCCAGATCAAAATTGATTTGTATATCAAATTGGCTTTAATTAAAGTTATATCTGGCCAGATCAAACTTTATTTGTATATCAAATTGGGCATTAAATCCACAATATAACTGGCTTTATCTGGCCATATCCAACTTTATTTGTATATCAAATTGGCTTTAATCAAAGTTATATCTGGCTTTATCTGGCAAAATTATGCTTTATTTGTTTATCAACCTTCTTTATATCAAGTTTATATCTGGCTTTATCTGGCCAAATCAAACTTTATTTACCCAGATATAAACTTCATAAGCCAGATCTGGACTTTTTGTAAGGGGGCGTGTTCCTTCTTTAACTGTCTAAAACGGCACTTGTCCTCTTTGGAAAGGCCACTTTTCCTTCTGAAAAGAGGCACTTTCCCTCTTTGAAAGAGCTTTTTTCCTTTCTGAAAAGGGCACTTTTCCTTTTTGAAAAGGGCACTTTTCCTCTCTGAAAAGGGCACTTTTTAAATCGTGTTTTTATAAAGTTGAAAAAATGTGTCGCCTGTGCCCCCCTCCCTCTTCCAACACCCTCCGGCTCTGCCGCCACTGGTCAAATCTATGGGACGAATCCATGCTTCTCTTGCAATTTCTATACCATGAAATTGTTTAATATTGTGTCAAAATAATCCAGGGGTGGAGTCCTGGTAGGCGCCCGGGGGCGAGGCTTCTGCCTACTAAGGCATACAATTTTTCTAATTAAAGACACTTGTCAAAAATTTGTTTAAACTTTATTATTGAACGAAAAATGTGTTTACTTTTTAAGATAACAATTTAATAATTACAATACTCACATTCACAAAGTGTAAAACAAATTCAAGTTTCTTTGTGCTGATTTCCAGGTTGAAATTAGTACTCCTTGTAGTACCGTTGGACTGATGCCAACCGTGTTAGTATAGGTGCCGGTGGTGATGGCTGGCCGTCCGAGTGTACTACAAAATCCCATACACTCCTGTATTGTTTTAAGCGAGGTGTTAAAAGTATAGGAAAATCTCAGTTTTCAGTTCTTTATGAAAACGAAACCATTTTACCTTTTTTTTCGCCCACAATTATTAGAATCGATGTTTGAAGCCCATCCATATCTTCAAAAATTGTTTTCAAGGTGATTTTAGTTACTTTTATCGAAGTATTTTGGACTACTTTTCTTTTCGTAAAAATCGTCTGACAAAGGTCTCCAAAATACGGTCAAAGTTCAAAACACTGCCATCGGCCTATAACATTTTAGCGGGGGTAATAGGTTTTAGATTATTTGAGAGAAAAAATTAATATAATACTTATAAAGTACAATTATAAAATCTAAACATTTCTTAATGTTTTATGTATTTGTTTTCGCACACAGTTTATTTACCAAAACCTTTTAATAAAATTATAAGAAAATAAAAAAATTGTCAGCAAAAAATCCACCTGCAGTTTAGTGGAACATCCTAAAACTTATTTGCGGGCGTTGAATAATTAATCCAAACGTGCGGTTACTAAAATGGCGACCTAAATATGGATCTCGGAGAACTTTATTCCGTCGTGGTGCTAAATAGGTAGGCCTAAAGATTTAGGGAAAGTTTTTTTGGAAAAGTGTATCATTTAGACTAATTGATATAAGAATATCCAAGAAGTAAGTTATTTTTCAATCATCAATTTTCTACGTGTGAATTTTTATATATTTTAGGAATTGCACCTAGCCTAGACCTAATCTATAACAACCCTCGTACGGCAATTTCAATCTTAACGCGTACTGGGGGATGTGTATAATAAATAACTAGGGTAAAATATGAAAGTCTTCATATCTAAAATCAACTTTCCCCAAAATCTCTGGACAAATCTTTTGAAAACACAAGCTGAATCATATTGACTTTGCTTAAGTTTGTAAATGGATTAGGCCTAGCCTACGCCTATGTATATAATCGTTCACACTCTAAATCAAAGTATAAAGATTCGTAGGCCTAACTTTAGTACTTGATGGGCTTGAATATTCGTGATAGGCCTAGACTAGCTATTAGTCCTATCCCACCATACACTTTTTGACATACTGGTTGGACAGTGGTTTATTACACTTTCCATAGGCCTACATAAAGGTGAAGGTGTGTTGAACGTTAGGCTACCAAACTTAGGCCCATGGTCGATGGGGCAGAATTTACTCCAAACTTGCTATCTTACCATATTATGTACCCTCATGCTTTAATTCTTATACGTAGTTCTTTGAAGTTGTTTCAGTGCTCAAAAAGATAAAATTAGAGGACCCTTTATGCTTGTTTTGGCGAAAACGGTTTTTTTCTGGGGTAAAAACCAACCTTTGCTTGATACACACGTCGGCGCGGCAAGTCCGTATGCGTTTAATATACTGTGTGCGGGGTGAATGCGCGCGGTTGCTATGTGGTCTGATAACCTCAGGTCACATTTTCCAACCGGGTGAATTCGGTCATTCGGCCGGACATTTTGAACATCCGGGACTCTTTGTTGGTGAAAACGTGCTACGATTTGTGCACAAATGAACACCACGCTTATTATAACTACGTAGGCACATTTTCAAACTTCAAAATGATCTTTTCTATGATATTTCCTGCACATTTGCAACAATTTCCTGCAAAATTACCAAAGTGAACGTAGAGATTTAGGCCTCTAAATGTGACCGATTTCACACTGGCTTTAATTCTGTGTACAAGCTCAGTACGGTTTTGCTAAGTTGGGAGGGGAAACTTTATCATTACACTTACAGTCAATGGAATATCTTTTAAGAATAATTGTGTCGCCTCAGCAAGTCAGCGAAAATTAATGGTACTCATATAGGCCTATGTTCAAAACTATTATCTAATACACAACATATTTGAAGAAAAATAAATTATGTCCAGTATTTGTTGAAAAATGACAAAAAATATGTGTTTCTTCCATTGACTGCAATGATAACTGACCGTTTGTTTCCCCCTTTGAGTGTAGTTCGAGATCGTCAAAAAAACATTGTTACATCGCCGTGCACCACAACATTCCCGGATGTCCGATCTCGAGAAAAGTAAAATGCTTTTGTTTTCATCGACAAACCGGTTGTACAGATTTGCTTGTTGAAAAATGACAAAAGATAGGTTTTTCTCCCATTAGCTGCAATGATAATTGACTGTTTGTTTTCCCCTTTGACTAAAGTTTGAGATCGTCAAAAAAGCATTGTTACGTCGCCGTGCACCATAACATTCCTGGATGTACGACCACCAGAATACTGAGATATTATTACTCATACTAGGCCTACTATGTGTACAGCCGATGCATATGGCTACAGTACACGTCTTATGTGATCTGATTAAGCCTAACGTTATGCCTAGCCTACTACAGCACCGTATTCGAATTTGAGCAGTTGATCTATCCTAGGTCTAAAACAAAATTACCAAATTTTTGAAACTTTAATGACATTTGTGACCCTTCAATCCCAGTTCTGAACTTTAATCAAAGTTTTTTCATTGTAAGCTGAGCAAAATTATTTAGGCTCAGGGCTTAACGTTAGGCCCCTAACACTAACATTAGCCTAACAATAAGAGTAACAATGTAACATTGGGTGTGCATGGAAATGATTGCGTCGTCGAGGCGCCGCGTAACGTAACTAAGGCCAACGTGTTGTTGTAGCCTACTTCAAATTAACGTACTTACTTCTTCACTGCTTTCGAATTATTCATTGGTCCTTCCCGGCCCGAAACACATTCCAATATTACTTTAATTGTTTCCGATAATTCGATCTACGCAATATAACGGAACAAACGGATTCTTCGGCAGTCACGTGATTGTATACATGTTGAACATGAAAGTACAGTAACTAGCCTATGCCTAGGCTTAGTGAATTGAAACTGTTAAAACTGTTCTCATTGGCGCTTAACGTTAGTTTTCAGTCATGTCAATACTGTAACGTTAGGATTATGGCCCGGAAATATCATAATTTCAGTGGCGTATTCCAGTTAGTAGTCGGGGGAAACTTGCACCCCCTCCCGGCGAAATTACATCAGTAACATGAATATGCTATACACTTTCCGGATGAGAATTATACGGCACTGCACCCCCTTCCCCCTCCCTGGCGCCGAAAGCCAAATGCAACTGAGAAATTAACGTTTAAGTTAGAAAGAATGTTGTTGATATGTATAAAAATACCTCTCATTATTGGCAAGATGATAAGAATCATCATTTAAATTGAAAGCATTAAACATCTTTCAGCCTACAATATGATCAAACTTTCAAATTTTGCGGTTGTTGCAACTTCCCCAGGTAGCATGCCCATATGGGTGGCTTATGAGCTACATATCGGAATAAATATGGGTCCCACCTGTATATGGGTCCCCTTCTGATCCCTTCGGATTCTGCAGTCAAGAATCACATTAGGGCCCATATGGGCAAGCCCAGATTCCCATATGCAATCTGGGCCCCAGGTGGGCATCGTGTGCCATGCCCATATGGGTAGCATATCGGATGGGCAAAAATATGGGGCCCATCTGGGTTATCCCGCGAGGGCCCCTCAGGATTCTGCACCCAAGAATCATATGAGACCCATATGGGCCAGCCTAAATTCCCGTGTGGGTTACATCTGGGGTCCAGGTGCGCTTAATATGGATTTCAAGTAGGCAGGCACTTTATGGGCCGACCCATATGCCGCCCACATGAACTTTCCCAGTTTTTACCACATATAAAACCCATATGAGCCAAACCATATTCTGCCCACATGGGATTACCCAGGTGTTTTCCATGTTTCCCACATGGGCCAGCCCATATACCGCCCACATGGGCTAGCCCATATACCGCCCACATGGGCTAGCCCATATACCGCCCACATGGGCTTGCCCAGGTTTCCCCATGCGTTACCCATATGGTTCAGCCCATATGCAGCCCACATGAGCTTGTGCAGATTTTCCCATATGTTGCCCACATGGTTCATCCCTTATGCAGCTCATTACCCAGGATTTTTCCATATGTTGCCCACATGGGCCAGCCCATATGGGCTTTCCCAGGTTTCCCCATGTATTACCCACATGGGTCAGCCCACATGGGCTTGCCCAGTTTTTCCCACAAGGGTGATCGATCCCTTATGCAGCTCACATAAGCTTGCCCAGGTTTCCCCATGTCTTACCCACATGGGTCATCCCTCATGCAGCCCACATGGGCTTGCCCAAGTTTTACCCATACGGTACCCATATGGGCAAGCCTAAGTAGATTCCATATGGGTTAACTCATATGGGTTGACCCATTCCCAGATGGCCCAGTTCTTTCCCATATGGACCCACAAGAGCATGAAGCCTGGGTCAAAGGCATTTAGTATGATCATGACCTATGCAGCCTTTTGTTTGAAGTTAACGCAGGGGCGTGTCTATAGCTTTTCGTCTTTTAGGAGGCTAAAGCCCCTAAAAACACATAGTGAGTTTAGGGCCCCAACACAGCTTTGAAATTAAGGGGCGGGACAACAACCCCCCCCCCCTTCTCCCTCATCCCACCCCTCCGTTTCTACTTCCCTGTTGCCTGCTTTCACCATGACGGCTGGGAGGGGAAATTGTAGGGAAATTATTTCCCGGAAATTGAAGAAAATGAAGAAAATATCCCGAAAAGTTCAGGAGATTTAATTTAACAAAGATTTCCTGAGAATTTCACGGAAATTAAAGAAAATTGGCTGAAAGTGAAAAAACATTTTTAAAATTAAAAGAGATGCAATTTATCAGCTTGCATTCAGGACAATTTTCCCTAAAAGATGACCCTTCCTACATCCCTTGCCAGGACAAATTTTATGTTGGCAACTGTTCACTATGGCATCAGGCGAAAAGATAAAAGGTATTTGAAAACTGTATTGCTTTAGAAATATATTTTTTCATGTGGGGGCGGGAGGGGGAGCACATGGCCTGCTATTCTATTATTCAGACTTTCACATCCCTATCTGCAGATTATTGATCCACAATTTTAGATTTTGGGGCAGAAATATAAATGTTTTGTTTAATTTTGGTACAAATTGGAAAAGTTTAGGTCCAAAATTAACGATAACTCAATTGATGCGATTAAAAAACATCTGTTTTCTATGGTTCATTTGATATTCCAATAATCATTTTTGTGATTTTAACCAGATTTGAGGGGCTACGACATTTTTAGTAAGTCTAATCCCCCAATTTCCCCCTCCCACCCCCACCACCACTCCCCACTCCCTTCCTTAACACGCCACTGAGTTAGCGAAAAATATTCATTTAAAGCAACCAAGAATGTGTTCGTACATCCCTGATGCAACTTACATCCCATGGGTGATTGGGAATAGAAATTGTAACTATTTGTTCCTCCATTTCTGCCTGGTTAATAATGTATACCGGTGTAACAGGACAGCAGGAAATACTGCCTCGTAAATTCGGTCCTGCTGGAGGAAATTTGGTCCCCCCCCACCCCCACCCCCAATTTTACGGTGGCTTATTACGGTCATTGATATTTTGTACTTAATTCTTCTGAGTATTTTTGTTTGTGTGTGTGTTTACTTTGACTAACTAGTGTTCGAAGAACCACCTAGACAGATAGAATGGTACAACTGAACACCTTCATGCAAGGGAATAGAAATACAAAAACGGTTAAGCCTGACAATTTTTTTGTGGAAAAGTGAACAAGAAGTATAGGAGAGGGCAAAGGAATATTAGTTCATGTAAATACGTCTTTGAAGTTGCTATACGGCTAGGAGCATTAGCAACAGAGGTTGTTCCAGGCTGTGATAATTAAATGGAACAATGGGTATTTCAAATGTTAGTCATGCAGTCATGGGTGAATATCTTTTGAGGTTGATATTATGTTTCCTCTAGGTGTCTATAGGTGCAAGTGTGGGTGGGAGTTAGGGAATAACTTGAATTTCAATAATATTGTGGATCATCTTATTAACCATGATTAATTAAGAATTTGCCCTACAATTAGGTAGGGCTTCAAGGTTGAGTGGAGTTTGTCTGTTTGTAGTCGAAGATACTTTGTCCCCAGTCATGACTGTTGCAGCTGGAACGAATGACTATTTTGGACGTTTTCTATACTAGACAATGTATAAGGGTCCCAGAAAATGGAAGCATACATTCAAGTAATGGGCGAACGGGGGAGGTGTAAGTAGTTCAGGGGCGGATCTAGGAAAATCACAAGGAGGGAGTTCTGGTTATTATTGAAGTAATGAAAAATGTTGGAACTTTTTCAGAGGGGGTGGTTTCAACCCCCAGAATCAGGGGCGGAGCCAGGATAGAACATCAGGGGACCAAGCTAAAAAAAGTGTTTTCATGATTGATGGAACATATTAATGGGTGCAAGGGTGCAGTCTTATAAGCTGGCAGCAGGGGGAAACGTACTCTCTGAAAGGATTTCACCTTCCCTATTGCATGTTTTCTTTCGATTGAAAAAGTTGGGAAATTATTAACAAAAATTGAATTAAAATTTGGCGAAATCATTGGAAATTTTAGTCTGTTAGTAATATTTGGCATCACTTTACGATACTTGATGAAATTTTACCAAAAATCGAAGAAAAATTGCCCCAAATTAAAGGATATTTCCCAAACCTTACACAAAAATGAAAGAAATTTTCAAATATTGAGAGTGATTTCCTAAATATTGAATGAAATTTCCCGAAGATTAAAGTAATTTAACGAAAATAGAAAAAAAGGTTCCCCAAAATGAAGGAAATTTTCAGAAAATTCGACGATAATTAAGGAAATTTCCCAAACATTGAAAGAGATATCACAAACATAGAAGGATTATTTCCGAAAATTTACCGAAGATGGTAAAAAACTGCCCCAAAATGAGATAAATTTTCCGATAATTGAAGAAAGTTACACAAGAATGAAAGAAATTTCTTAAATATTGAAAGTTATTACCCATAACATTGAATAAAGTTTCCTGAAAACTCTAGTAATTACCGAAAATCGAAAACAAATTGCCCCAAAATGAAGGAAATTGTATGAGAATTAAGGAAATTGCCCAAAATTGAAAGATATTTCGGCAAACATTGAAACAAATTTCCTAAAAATTTAAGAAAATTGGTCGAAAATATTTTTTTTTTTTTAAATCCCAAATATTGAAAGAAATTTCCAGAAAATTTACCGCAAATCGAAAACAAATTGCACCGAAATAAAGGAAATTTCCGAAAATTGCACGAGATTTAAGGAAATTTCCCAAACATGCTAAAGATTGGAAGAGATTTCCATGAAATTTCCCGAAAATTAAAAGAATTTTATAAGGAGAAGGTTTTGGTAATTATTGGAGTAATGAAAAATGTTGGATTTTTTTTTCGGACGGGAGGGGTTCTAACCCCCAGAACCCCCCTCTAATTCCGCCCTTGAAGTGTTGAAGTAGTCAAGATTCCTACGACGAACCGTGTTGAGAGTTTTTGTGCCTCTGTTAACCATATTAGCAATGTGAGTAGGGGCGTTACTTAACGAGAGGTGGCAGTGTGTGTAAGGGGGGCAGGGGATGGGGGAGGGGGGAGTAATACACCCCTAAAACAAATTTTCTGTAGGGGAATTGCGATTTTTACTATTTCGTCGGGCCAAAAATGGTCCAGTATTGAACAAAATTATAATGGTTATATCTTTATATTTTTGTTTCTTCGCAAAAAGACAATCTAGTTTTTAAATGATGTTCTGGTAATATCATAGTTGTTTTGTTATTTTCATGGACGGACGAGCACAGCTTCCCCCGTATCTTTCTTCAGAGCTTCATGCGGCTTAAGCGGGTACATGCTGTTTCGTAGTTCCACATTTGGTACTTGAGTACTGTGCCCCAAGCCAAAATGTCTGGCGATGTCACTGGTTGAAAAAGGGGGGGGGAGTATGGTCTGTTCCCAATTGTGTGATTGTAGGCACGTGCAAATGTTCGTTGGAAAAATTGGTCTTACCCACCCCGCCCCCTTCACCCCCTGCACTCGACGTCTAGTTACGCCCCCGTGTGCGAGTTCCAACTTAGATGATGGGCTATGCCATAGGCGTAGGTATTTTAAGGATGCGGTACGGTGAGAGGGGTGGTTTCCTTCGAGATATTGATGAGAAATGTCTTTTGCGTGTGATACTGATAAGTACACATTTACTGGGGTTATAAATGCCATTTACCAGTTGTAGAATCAATTGATAAGAATGTTAATGTCGTTTTAAAGGAAGGAGCGGTCAAAAGGGGATATATTGTGCAATAGAGGATGCAACCATCAGCATATAGACGAATATTGTGGGAAATGTCATTGATGAAACAGGAGGGAAATTAGGTCAAAATTTCGAGTTTAAATTTTGTTTCTTCGGAGAAATAAACTTTTTTCAGCAAACGACAACCTGTGCAGCGGCACCCCAGTGAAATTTCTGAGGCTAGGAGGCAAGAAAAAGAGGGGCAGCTCTGCCATTTACTAAGCGGGAACAAATTATCTCACATGAAACAAAACTCATCCAAATTTTGCTCTGATTTTGTATGGGGGAGGAGCAAATGGGAGCGTTACTTTCATGGGGCTCCGGCCCATACTGTATCCCCCAACACAACCTTGGTTTGTTCATATGACATGAATATGTTAATTTGCAGAGGAAAAAGGGCACAATTTATCCCTCTTTAGAGCTTCCAATTCCTCTATGAAATTTCTCCTTTCCCCATCCTCTACTGCCCTTCCTCTCAGTGTCATCGCCATCAAAACAAATCCCATGAACCTTTCAATCTAACACGTCGTATTCGGTCTACCTACTACCCTACTATCAAGTTTCTGTATGAGTAAAGGTTAACAGTAGAACAAGATTTCAGTATTGAAGTTCCCATGTCGAAAGTAAATTGATAGCAATTCGTCCCTTGAAAGAACAGCCTTTTCTGCATGTATTCGTCGCCAGTTGACGTGGCATAAGCTCCCACGGCCTGTACCACGCACTCGCTCTCGGACGTGAGACACGCCTCTAAAATAACGTAGGAAAATGAAGAAGAAAAAGTGGGGAAAACAACCAAAAAATGGGGAAATGAAAGGAAACTCGGAAAAACAAAAATTAAACGCGTACAAATATTATTTAAAAAACAATATATCGATGGCCCCAATGAGCTGCGACTTTATAAAAATATACGTACGTATATGCTCAGCTAAGTTACGTTACTGAGGGTTAGGGAAAGTGTATGACCATTAACCCTGTGTATATTCAAAACCTACTTTCATATTCAACAACAATCACGTGACTAGCTCTACGAGATTGCAAATAGACAGACCCTTAAGGGTTGATTTAAAACCATTGAACTGCTGAATTGACCCGGGTTGCAATGAAGGAAGATAATTGGTTGCTTTTTTGGTGAAAACAAAGGGGTAATTGCCCATCATGTCCATACCTTTGTCCCTAACCTTTGTCCCTAACCTTTGTCCCTAACCTTTGTCCCTAACCTTTGTCCCTAACCTTTGTCCCTAACCTTTGCCCCTAACCTTTGCCCCTAACCTTTGCCCCTAACCTTTGCCCCTAACCTTTGCCCCTAACCTTTACCCCCTAACCTTTGCCCCTAACCTTGCCCCTAACCTTTGCCCCTAGCCTTGCCCCTAGCCTTTGCCCCTAACCTTTGCCCCTAACCTTTGCCCCCTAACCATTGCCCCTAACCTTTGCCCCTAACCTTTGCCCCTAACCTTTGCCCCTAACCTTTACCCCTAACCTTTGCCCCTAACCTTTGCCCCTAGCCTTGCCCCTAGCCTTTGCCCCTAACCTTTGCCCTAACCTTTGCCCCTAACCTTTGCCCCTAACCTTTACCCCTAACCTTTGCCCCTAACCTTTGCCCCTAACCTTTACCCCTAACCTTTGCCCCTAACCTTTGCCCCTAGCCTTTGCCCCTAACCTTTGCCCCTAACCTTTGCCCCTAACCGTTGCCCTAACCTTTGCCCCTAACCTTTGCCCCTAACCTTTGCCCCTAACCTTGCCGCTCCAAGAACCGCGTTCAACCGGTTTTACATGCATGGTCACCAAAATATTCAACTTTCAGAAATAGAAAATTTAATAACTACAGATTTGAAAAATGAGTTCAATAATAAATGAACAGAAGAGTAATCTAATTTATTGTACTTTTCCCATAAGTAATTGTTTAACTTCCGTGAAGTATTTGTAATGCTGTTCAAGTTAGTGATCAAGTTTCAGTGGCTGGAGAACACAATTTCCTCTGTATCATTCGCTCTCCTTATTGCATTACTTTTTAATTCTAAATATGACGCTTTTTAAGCTCACTGATCCAGAGTTGTTATTTTTTGAACAAAACAAAAGAAAGTATTTTCGCCCCATAGGACTATAACCATAATCGAAAATGCAAAGGATTTCAAATAACCCCTAAAATGCAGCAAAGGATTTAAAATAACCCCTATACGTCTTATTTGCCCATGGCAGCTATTCTATACCTGAATTTAAGTTTGATAAGACCTCCCAAACATGGAGGTCTCAGTGGCGTATTCAGGTTTTCGGTTCCACTGCAGGGGGTGGGGGGGGGGTGAAGGGGGAGGGGACCGATAATTGTCGTAATTACCCAGAGGGAGGACTGATTTCACCTATCCGTTAATGGTAAAATTGGGAAATTATTAAAATGACATTGAAAAATGTAAAATTATTGAAAAATTTATTTCAAATTTTGGCAAAATTTCCTGATAATGAATGAAAATTGCCCCAAAATCGAAAAAACTGCCCGAAAATTATCCAAAAATCAAATAAATTGAGCGATATTCAACTATTTATCTTGAAAACAAAATACAGTATCCCCCACCTCACCCACTCATGGCCCACACACTGTATACATATTTTTACATGCTTAGTGCATGGATCGCACAGCATCAAATTTACGACTATTATCACGACTTGACTTTGGATACCCCCCGCTCCTTTTTTGAAAATCCTGGATCCGCCCTTGCAAAGTTTGAAAATTTAATTGATGAAAAAAATACAATTTTAAATTCTAATGTTAAAATCTACTAAGATAAGCATTTGGGTTACCATTTCTTAACAGGCAGAGGAGAAATTTTCACCTGTAATTTCAGGTAAAATTGTGTGGTTCATGAGCTTTAAACATTTTTTTTTTTTTTTTTTTATTCCTCAAAATGGCTTAAAATCAAAAACAACGTTCAAAATTTTTAAGATGAAAAAAGACCATTATAAATTATGTCAAAATCTAGTAAAATGGTCAGGAATTTGGAATAACATTTCTGAACAGGCAGGGATAAAAAAATTCCCTGGAAATTGAGACAAATTCTGAGAAAATTGTGGGATCTTGGGGCGAAACCCTGGTGGAGTCCAGCGGGAGAAGTCCCACATGCTCAGAATGAAGATTCTTTGTTGATGCTCCAAAATGGCCGATGTCATATTTGCTCAGGATTTTAAACTAACGTGGCCCGTGGGTAACCTCCATATACGTCCCAGTTGCCCAACCCAGGAATTAGCATCATGCCGAGTCAGGTGGAAATGATTCTGATATCTAGACGATTCGGGTAGGATTCCCATAAATCTATGATATAAATAGTACATCTGACCAGTCAGCCCTCGATCCCCACTTTTTTCTCCAGAAATAACGTTATCAGGGTCCCTTGCTGACCCCTACTTTTTGGACGTTGACATCAAACTGTCAATATATTCACCCTTCGCTACTGCATCTGAAATTTCATATCCTTTCTAGCACCAATTTAGATTGGTGACCCGAGAATCATGTTGTCAGCATTATGCTGAGTCGGGAGGACATGATTCTGATATCCAGTTGAGTCAGGCACGATTCAGATATATTTCTGATTGAAACAGTACATCTGATATTTTACATCTTTGCTCAACTACGATCAGTGCCCAACAGTCCAAGTATGTATGTTTTCAGCATCATGCCGAGTCGAACATTATTATAATATCTAGCAGAGTCGGGCATGATTCACACATCTATGATTTACTAGCATTCCACATCTCTGCCCGACTAAGATCGGTGTCCAATCATAAGAAAGGGAAGGGAAGCTAATAAAAATAACTCAGTATGATATTTTCTAAAACATTTTCAAAAGAATTTTGTCTTTTTGGTAAAAAACAACAAGGTATAACCATATTAATTTTCCTACCATTTTTCTTCAATATCATGTTTTTTCCCTCACGAAATAGTCAAATTGCCCTACAAAAACAGTTTTCAGTTACGCCCCAGGGTAGGATTTAGGAGCAGCCTCAACCTCCCACCTGACTTTTCCCCTATCTATATCTCGTGTATGGTGATCTTGGTATGAATAGCACAGGATAATCAACATGGTTTTATCACCACTATATTTCTTCAATATTCCTCCATCGCACAAATGCACATGATAAGTCATGAAAACATCGCTTTAACTGGTAATATAACTAGAAATATATCCATTCAGGCTTTGCTACAAGATCTCCTTTTTGCTAGTGTGGAAGAAGACCACGTGGAAAAAGGTCATGTATAAAAATATAAAAAAATATTAGCCTATCGCCTGAACCCGATGTAGGCGCGTGGTCTTTTTTCCAATTCAGTTAATTTTGGTGATTTGCAGCGTTGCGGATCAGGTTAATCACATCAGGTGTAACCAGCGCATCACTGATGCAGATGCTCAACCCTTTAAATTTTGAGAAACGTTTTTGAGTGTCCAGCCTGTGGTGGTGATTTGTTGTCAAAAAAAACACACAAAAAAACAGATGGCATAATGAGGGTTATTGATATCAAGTCCTCAGTGTTTTGAAATAATGTGCCATGTTTTTATGAGAAGATATTGATTGTTTGAAGTTGAACATTTTAATGCACTTCTTTATATTTAAGTCCTAAAATCAGTAACTGAAAATCATCAAACTGACCAGTTTCTCCTGCTATACTTCGATTGCACCAGAATATCTGATGGAGATAAGTTTAAAACTTCTGTTATATTCAACTGCTGCCATTCAAATAATGTTGGTGGAGATTTGAAAAGCAATACATTAAGAACTTAAAATAAGGAGATTGATAGGTTTTATGTCACAAAATTTATATAAAATTTCCTAAAAAAGGCCTAAAAATTCAAACTCATGTAAATTGGTCAATTTTTCATTGATTTTGATGAAAATGTTGACTATTTTCACATTTTGTAGCCTATATTCTTCCATGCAGTAAAGCTCAAGTCAAATTAAGCTCAATCTACCTGCCCATATACATGTAGATATTTCATGTTCCATGAAAGTTTCATACAAAGTTGCACTTGCAATTGGAACAAGAATAAATATCATTACTGGAAAGAATAGCTACTGAGATAAGGAATTTAATGATTTCCCAAATAGAATCTGTTTCAAATAAGCAATAGGTCTTATACCATAGTGGTCTGTTGGTTGATTACCTGCTGTCTATTCATGCACAATGAACAGTTTGATCCTGGAAAGAAAATGCCTGAGGGGATCTTCTGTGAAACATTACACCATAAAATATCTCTAAAAGTTTAACAAATTTGCAACTTTTTTAGCCATAACTACAAAATTACAATGATTTACTCCTAACAAATACAAAGATTAGAATTGAAGATAACATCTGTGCCAAAATTTCAAGACCAGAGGTGTTAAAACAAAAAAGTTTAAACCTTTTTAAAGGCCAAAAAGTGAATTTCCTGTTCAATTGTATAACATTAAGCAAACACTCTGTGTAATTGAGCTAATGAAAATTGAAAACCATCTAAAGTAATCCTTCATATTTCAGTAAATAGTAGAAAATGGAAATACGGATGCTGAATAAGTGATCCAAGAGAAAAATACAGTATTAGAAGAAGAACAAATCTGGAATTCTCTCAAAATTGATGCGCGCAAGGGTGATAAGCTAATAGTTTTTTTGTTGAACCTATTAAGTTTGCATTGCACACAAGTAGACCAAAGAATGAAAACAGAGAAATAAAATAACAAAGAGAAGAATTGAGCCCATTGTTTTCTAGTCCCTAGCACAAACACCCACACAGTCTGCAACATTCATCTAGAACGGAACTTACATCACAACTTTTTGCACCCCGTCACATTCTATCAGAATGGAACAAGGTTATAATCTCCTACTGCAGCTCAATATGGCTTTGGGAGACATGGTTGTTTAATAAAGTATGCAGAATGTTAGAATGTACTTTTGGGGGATCTTCATTAAAATGGTTACATCCTGCATAAGGGTGCATAAAAAGCAATTACATCTTATATACCTAAATTCATCAAACAGGTTATGTCTACCAAAATAAAACATGTAGCAAAGAAAGTGAATGTTGAAGAGTATAAACACTTTAAAGCATTGTTGATCACTGAGATCAGGCCTACCTTACATGTAACCTTTAATTCTCTCTGCACCAGAAGGTTCATAAGGCCCAGACACCAACGCTCCATTCACTTCTTTCATCAGCTCTCCTTCTTACATCAGTCCCTGATCTCCACCCTGCTCTGTCTCTCTCCTTCTCAACCATCCTCATCCATGTCATCTTAGGCTTTCCCACATTCCTATGCCTTTCTGGTTTCCACCCCAAAGCTATGGCACGATCATCATTTATTTCTCTTCTTGAAACATTTCCAGTCCCGTTTTATCTTCTTCTTATTTCATTACTTACTCTTTGTATCTCTGCTATCTCTATCACTCATTCACACTCGTTCATTTGTCACCATTTGGTGTCATCTGATTCTCAAAATCTTCCTTAAACTTTTGAACTGGAAGGTGTCCAGCTTATTTTCATCTCCCTTTGTCAGCTTCCATGTTTCACATCCATATAATAGTACAGGCAGTACCAACATCCTGTACAACTTAATTTTTACCTTTCTTCCACTGCTTGCGGAACTCCATACCTTACTTAATCTAAGGAACGCTCCTCTGGCTTTGGCCATTCTGTTGTGAATGTTGTTAGCTATCAGGCTATCATCAACAACAAAGTTGGCTTCCTCTTACACAGAGCCAACATGGAATGCCTTACATGACCAAAAATATGTTTTTCTTTATTGTACCCCATTATGCCCAAAAAATTGAATAAGGACAAAGTACACAATATCAGGAATTTACCATTTTATTCAATCCCTCAAAATCAGACGACTTTACATATAAGTAAATATCCAAGCTGTACTTCCTTCACATATAAAACTGTAAAAATAACTTCTCAAGTTATGCAATGTTCTCATAGCATCAAGCAATATCTCTACATACAGAGTAAGACCTTCAATAAGAATGTTTTACAGAATGAAGCATGCATAAAATCCTGCAAGGTTTCTTCATAATCAGGTACAAATTCTCTTTCAGCCACAATTGCATTGCCTTAATAAAATTCATGATTTATGCAGAGAGGACTAAATCATTGAAGCAATACATACAAGTCCCAAAGCAAAGTCAAATTGTTTAGGGTGATCACTGCTTTAGACACAGTGTATGTCAGCAAGCAGACATCTACTTTACAAGAAAGATGTCAAATGGTGCAGATGTCACCATGCAGAGCTAATTGAATTCACAAGCAAGATGGCGTAACGTGCATCTTTGACTTTTTACTATCCACACAGAGCAGCCCTTGATGGGCTACAGATCTGATTGGGTTCACAAGCGTGATGATGTAACTAGCATCTTTTACTCCTTTACTATCCACACAGAGCAGCCCTTGATAGGCTACGGAGCTGATTGGGTTCACAAGCATGATGACATAACAAGCATCTTTACTATTCACACAAAGCAGCCCTTGATGGGCTACGGAACTGATTGGGTTCACAAGCATGATGACATAACAAACATCTTTATCTTCATTACTACTTAAACAGAGCAGCCCTTGATGGGCTACGGAGCTGATTGGGTTCACAAGCGTGATGACATAACGAGCATCTTTACTCCTTTACTATCCACACAAAGCAGCCCTTGATGGGCTATGGAGCTGATTGGGTTCACAAGCATGATGACATAACAAACATCTTTATCTTCTTTACTATTCAAACAAAGCAGCCCTTGATGGGCTACGGAGCTGATTGGGTTCACAAGCGTGATGACATAACAAACATCTTTTACTTCTTTACTATCCACATAGAGCAGCCCTTGATGGGCAACAGAGCTGATTGGGTTCACAAGCATGATGACATAACGAGCATCTTTACTCTACTATCCACACAGAGCAGCCCTTGATGGGCTACAGAGCTAATTGGGTTCACAAGCGTGATGACATAACGAGCATCTTTACTCTACTATCCACACAGAGCAGCCCTTGATGGGCTATGAAGCTGATTAGGTTCACATGCGTGATGACATAACAAACATCTTTTACTTCTTTATTATTCACACAGAGCAGCCCTTGATGGGCTACAGAGCTGATTGGGTTCACAAGCGTGATGATGTAACGAACATCTTACATCTTCTACATTTCATCTGCTCTTGTTCTCTTCTTTCCCGAGGTGTGTTCTTGTTCAGACATCATCCTTCCTGATCTCGATTTTTCCTCTTCCTGTAAGAACCGGAGGTAATAAAGATAAGAAGACATCAGAATATTGTTACCAATTCCCTTTTACCATCATACAAACAAGTTTGTTTTAAACTCCTTTAACTAGTAGAAAGTTGACAACATCACTGCAGTTTGAGAAACACTGTTCACTCCAAATTATAAAGTCAATTGAACCCATCTGTTGAATCTCTATTTATGCATACCGATTGATGTTGACATTATCTTTTGTCAACACACAGTACCAGAAACCATTCATTCACATTAGAGAGGACTTCATGTGTTTTTGTTAAAAATGGCAGTAAAAGCTGCATGCATGTTGCAATGAAAATCTTGGTTACAAAACAAAAGTGTGGCAGAAATATACTGTTTCAAAATGGGTCTGGCCTCTAGTGACACCGCTTTTTTTTTTTTTTCTCCATTCATTCACAAATCTATATATCATACATCTCAGGGGTTTTGATCAAATTAGAAATCAAGTCTCATACATGATTAGTGGGAAAGGTAATCAGTTTAACCCTTACTCTACCACGCAGCGATAGTATCACCGTTTTCAAACCACCTTTTTCTAAAAATAAAATCGAGACTTTACCACAGTCCTATAGGAGTAATCTTAGTATCATTTTAAAGTACTCGGATATTTCTTTCACAAAATGAAACTTTTTCATAGAGGTCATATTTTTTAGAAAAAGTACATCGAAAAAGGGTAAAACTCAAAAATTGCTACAAAATTTACGATTTTATTATTTTTCTCTTTTAAATCTTACGATAATTCAAGTTCACATTTTTGCTTCAAAATCAAACACGCAAGTCCTAAGACATTATAGTATTGGTTTCTGGTATAATTTTTATAATCCCTACATGCAATCTTTTGTTCTAGAGAAATTTCTTCAAAATTTCATGAATTTCTGCCATTTTTAAAGCGTTTTTTTTTTTTTTTAAATTGTGTAACCCACATCACACATGCTTCGTTGAACCGCCGTTCAAAAGCGCTTGAAATTTCCTTTTATTTGATATATAAATAAAGGCATACCCCCCTCTATTTAGAACCTATCTTATAAGAAATATATTACACCTCTCTAATTTGAACGACTACGTGGTGCAGAGGAAATGGACGCGACTAGCATGCGAGCGCTCCGGGTTCGAGTCTCACCATGACCACTGCGTAATTATTTTTCTGCTGCAACTTTCAGGGGTCGTTTAACTTTTCTTATTTTTGATGTGAATTCATCTTTCCTTTCTTTCTAAAAATTATAAATTAGCATCATTGGAAAGGAAATTTCAAAAAGAATCTAAATATGTAAGACAAATCTCTGTTTTCAATACTGACAAAAAGTTATACTTCTGCAAAGATTGGCCATTTGTTGACCAAATTGAGCCAAAAAGTGCTTAATTTGCATAATTTTGTCTAATATTTTCTAAATTAGTTTTAATTACTCAAAAGATAAACATCTTAGCATCTATTCCAACCAAACTTGTAGCGAAAGAAAATGAAAGGAAAGTTGTCAAAAATGCATATGAAAAAAAAGTTACGAAAATTAGGGTCGCTTTTTTCAAAGCCCTGGTAGAGTAAGGGTTAATGGGCCACACCTGGGGGAGCTTAGAGAAGTTGGCCAAGGACAGGCAGAAGTGGAACACCTTGATTGCTGCCCTATGCACCATCAGGCATAATGGGCAGTAAGTAAGTAATCACTATACCTTAACAGTAAGCTCCATTCTCCGCCCCTCCCTGCCTCTCAAACTTTTTGACGGATCAAGATTGTTCACTAAATGTTGGGTTGCGATGAATTCCTGAAAATGGAAAAGACAAGTGCCATCACATTCTATAATGTAAGAAACTATGATTAATTAGGAATAGTGAATGGAGCATTCAGCCACTTTGTGAGAATGTAGTATTATGGTGTACCTAGCACAATTAAAAACTTCTCTTGACCACAACAGCATCCATAACCTCCTGGGGCATAGGAAGGGCAAGAGCTCCCAAAATGTTCTGGCTTACAAGCGGACAAATTGCACTGGTAAATTAAGTTTCCATGAAAAGTTGCTGCTAATCAGGAAATTTCCTTCATTTTTATTGACATTTTTTTTTTTTTGGGAGATTTTATTCAATTTTTGCAAAATTTTCACCTACATTTGACCAACTCTTTATTACATTTTACCAAATTTTTGTTCAAATTTACCAATTTTTGGTTCAATTTGTCTAAATTTTTGTTCGATTTTACAAAACATTTCACTTCCTACACCTCTGATAATCTTTTATAACAACATTTTCATGCTTCAGTCAATGCTTCTTGCTTGGAGTAGACAGCTCTTGCTTGCACACGAACATTCTAATGGCAGGTGAAAGTGTCTCTTTCAAACTATATGATGCAAGGGCAAGAGTGACTCACAAATTTGCAGAAAACAGCATCGTCAATTTCTGGCCATGTGCTCCTTAATTATAAACACATATATATGATGCAATGCTCCAACTTCAGCAAAATCCAATCCTACAAACTGATTAAACCTTCAAATTCATAAGTAATACTATTTATGAATGACAGCATCTCCTGTTTCCTACAAACCTGTCAGGTTTTTCAAGAAGTAATTTTTATCTTCTTTTTTTTTCACCTTACAACAATACACATACATTTTGTTGAAGAAATGTTCACATAAATCATCCAACCAAATGCTTCCAATTCAAAGCAGGAGCCAATTTAAAAAGATATAAAGCACTCACTTCTGTGAAGGAAAAACTCCATAAAATAAAAACTCCACAAATTTCAAACAAGGTAGGTTCTTCAAAGCACATTTAGAAAGATTCAAACTATGGTCACACAACATATATTACTTCAATTCATCATATAAGACAATCAAATAGATCCAGCATCATGTACAATGTAGGCACGGAACATTGTATCAAGAAAAGCCACAATCTCTTGCCAGGGTTGTCAACATCACATTACGATCTTATAGCCGCATCAAAAATGTGTCCTAAACACCCAATCATTAAAAGGAAACTGGTGGGGTGATCATATTAGGTACCCTGCTTCCTTTTTGCATTACTTGCTTACTCACTCATTTAATTGCACAATACAATTTCCCAGCTCCACCGGCTTGTGGTTATTACCGGCTTGTGGTTATTACCGGCTTGTGGTAATTACCGGCTTGTGGTTATTAATAAGATCAAACTCTAGTGCTTGAAAGGCAATAATACTTTGTGGGTTTTTCCAATCAGTGGGGAGAGATGTTGCATGCATCATTAGACAGGTATACCCCCAAATTGGACAACTTTTCGATGCGGCCCTAGATCATCATGCAATCTACTATGAGATCATCCTAATAATATATACTAAGTTCTTTATAATGTAAATGATTTACAATGCACAGATCACCTAAATGCCAGAATGTGGATATTGTGGAGCTCAGTACTATAACACAATCCAACATTTGTTGGACAGACTTCTCACGGATAGATATTCGGCGTTTTAGCTTTTCGCAAAGAGTTGTTAATGAGTGGAATGGTTTGCCTGAGTGGGTAGTTAGCTCCAACTCTGTTCACAATTTCAAAGTCAACTTTGATAAGTTCTTTACTAACTCTAGGCATGTTTGATTTTTTTTTTTTTGTGGTGGTGGTGATGTTAGTTTGGGCTTTGTATGGGGTGAATAACCCTTCTTAGCCCGTAATCTTGTTATGTTAAGTTATGTTAGGTTATGTTATTGGTTGGTCAAAATGTTAACAGAATCACCGACCAGGCAACAACAAGCCAATCAATTGTGGTGATGTTACTAATATGATCTGATTTATTGGTGAAGGTCAAGCAATTTTCTTAAGACGAGATTCCCTGTTTAATATGCGTTGACATGAATCATCCTACTTGAAAGGTTGTATCTTGATCAGTGAAATTTTTTGTCAACGTGTAGTTGAATAGCCTAATTGAAAGAGTTTTAAACTATGGGCAGAAAAGTCTTTTAATTTCATAAATCATAAATCAACCTTTTAGTCTCTGATCAAAGTTTGAAGAATTTCAAATACTAGCTCAAGATCTTAATGTAACTATAGAAAAAAGAGTTTTTGTTTGAATTTGTTGTATCCCTTTGAAGAATTATGATAGAATATTAAAGAGAAAGGATTAACATAACAAAATACCAAGGTCGCCAAGTCATACACCACAAATTAGCTAACAAATTTGCATATCAATGGCTGAAAATTTCAAAAGTGACTTTGATGAAATTGTTTACTTTTTTAATTTGATGGTGCTTGTTTAAAGCTATTTCCATAGCTCTCAACATGCTGTGGTTGAAATTGCATAATTATATATTAAAAATTTCTATATCGCTTGTTGTTATAGAATTTTGCCTTGTTTTGACCATGACAATGGGGCATTATATCTGTGTAATGTCCTGTGATAGTGGTCAGGTGATAATGTAATCCGTGCAGACTGATTCACTTTATTTTATTTTATTTCATTTATTTATTATTTTTTGGGGGGGAGGCGATTTCAAATTACATCACATGATATATTTAATCTTATATTTTTATGGTAATGATATACTGTTTCAATTAAGGTAAAAATCCTGTTTGTACATTGACAATGATATTTTGATATGATGTTTAATTGATGTTTAATCTTGCTGACCCATTTTTGGAAATGAACCGTTCCTTTCATGTGAATTATTCAATAGATGAATTTATTCTATCTGTAGATTTGTTTTTTGAAACTTTTAAAAATAAAAGTACTTTTAATTCAAAAATAGATATTTAATTTTTGTTTCTGAGGAGTTTTAGAGTACAAGTAATTGAAATTTTACAAATAGATTAATGTTCTGGCATTGTGTTTATAATCTCCTATAGTGCCCTGGTCAAATGACTTTGCCAACAAAATAGCCCTCCGAAAGTCGGGCTATTCCACTCGGCCCAAAGTCCTTTGATCAGGGCATCATAGGATAAACACAATGCCAGAACATTAATCTTGAAATAGTATGTTACCTCTATTCTTTTGATCGCATCATTCTGCATGTCTACTGCCATCTTAAACACGTCCTGATCCGATCTGTTGTACATGATTGCATTTTGGAACATGAGCATAATATCCCGATGGAATGCTTCTGCTGTCCGTATCATACCATTCTCTATGTTCTTCTTGATTACAGACATATCCATTGGTCGTAAGACGGTGCTTGAGTAATTCGGAGCGATCTCATTGGTCACAGGGTGAAGAAACAAGTTTGCATACCTACAGAAGATACAAATCTCAAAAATTCACCACAAAACCAAATCATATGACTTAAAAAATTAATTCCATAACAAGTTACATAAGAATGCTATTTCACTTGTACATTGTACACACTTTGTACAATTATTTTGTGCAGTGTTATGTTCACAATTACATTGAATTTTTTTTAGACTTTCAAAGGATTTCAAATCTGACACTGTTTACGTCAGAAGGAAATAACCTTGCTGGGTTAAATATTTGACAGCTTGTTTTAACCAATCACCGCACGAATCTGCCCAACTGAGTGACAGCAAAGTGGTGAACAAAAATTGTGCTTACGGGCCCTCAGGCTTTGTGGGCTTTGTAAATCTGATTGCTTTTACCCAGAAGAGTAAACTCAATTTTGTTTATCCTATTTGCTAAAAACTCTAAATGAATCAAAGCTTGCGGCAGCCCTCGCGAACATCTAAATCTCATGCATTGGTAATGCACAATTGCAGATTTGAGGTTTGTTTTCCCTACATAGTTACCGCGTTGCTATGGTGGGTGTGGCCTATTTGGAAACCTGGAAATGTTAATTGCTATCAGACAAAACAATGGAAGTTTCCTTAATGATTCTGACTGCTTACTTTGATGTAACTTGATAGTTATGCATGCTGGGAGTACTTTGTAGGCCAGAATACCCATGGATGCAAATATATCATCCCTATTTCCACACAATGACCAATGAATGAAAACATAGTTTTGAGAAAATCGATGTCAAAGATTTTTGCAATTTTCTAATTTACTTTTCATTGTGATTCTGAACAGTAAAATTGTGCAATTATTGAAAAGGGCCAAAGATAAAAGGTGTGAAAATTATTACATAAATGTATACATCAGTTCTCTTTTACGTTTTTATTAGTCCCAAAGACATTTGTCAATAATACAAAATGACATTCGTCACTATGCAAAAAGTGGGACAATATGTTGCCTTTGTTCTTTGGGGTTCTCATTCGCCTGCCATTCCCAGAACATAAAAGTCATTCCAGCATAAGTTCAAATGCCAAAACAGGACCTAATTTCACAATAGACCTTAGGCACTGAAGTCACAATCTGCATAGTTACCACAATAGCGCCATCCCTCGTGGACAAGCTAGAGTGTATGTTAATGTACGCGTTACAAAAGCAGATCACACACTTGTTTCAGTTTTCAGGTGTGCACTGCATGGAAACCGATATTTATGGGTACAGTGCATATTTTCAGCCTCAGTGCTGTCCTCAGAGGGAGGAGGGCGCACATCCGTCAGAGACGTCATGTGCATAAGGTCTATAATCATTCATTTTTAAACCGGCAGTATTCAGTAAGGAAAGCCTACTGGTAAGTAATCATGCATTAACAACATAGTGCTATCGGCAGTCGATCACAGCCAATTCCTTGATATTCATGTCTGCAGTTAATGATTTTCCTGTATCAATAAAACTTAAAAAAATTTTTTATTAAGAACACAGTTTGTAGTAAGTACTCAGTCTGGCATGCAATTATCCAAATCACACTACTATCTGAATCAGACTAAAAGTAATTTCCCTTAGACCATGTTGAGTGTATTTAACAAAATATTGCCTGTGTGTGAATTTACGATGAAATTTGAGCAGAATGGAATGGCCAGAAAAAACTGGGAATTTTTTTCAGTGATTCAAGAGGTTTAAAGCATAACAAAATTTTCAGTTGCATTCCTCTTGCAGTATTCGACACAACTTTGTTTCACAAAGATATGTAGATTAGGTTGTGGAAGCAAGTAACCTAAAAATTTTTAAGAACAGGCTGGATAAGCATTGGCATAATCGGGTTTTCTATTTGCACTATAATGTTGAGACTAACACAATTCTCAGCTATATTTCCAGATCTGGAATCTCAGGCAATTAAGCCTTTTGTCCAGGCCTTTCGCCCAGGATTCATCACAAGTATCACAGGTCATATGTAGATAATTTACAGAAACACTGCTGATGACTATATCATTCCTGATAAATAGATGTCAGCTTTATGGACTTACTTGTGACTGGCGATATCCCTCCACAGCATAACTAACGCTTTCTTCCATGAACGGTAGTGATAATCTTGCTGGTCATCTCTGAAAATGATCAAATATCATACTTTATTACTACCTGCAGAATTCTTCATATTGTCTTTCAAATTGAAAGTTTTTTTAGTTCTTATAGGTTTAAAGGCCATCTATCATGATTAAAATGTGGCAGCGTACGTTTTATTCCAAATTGATTACTGATTGGTCTATCAATGTGAGTGCACACTGGACCATTGCATTTCAACCAATCAAAACACACCAATTGAAATTTATTTACTTTATTTGGACACAATAACTGGCCTTCAAAGAATCAAAGTGGATCTAATATTTGAAACTTTGGTAGTTTATTGCTAAATTCTTGCAGATGTAATAACATCACTACTACAATTAGTTAATTAATTGAATTGACTAATTGAACTTATAGTTCATTATCTTCCATCTTAAAACAAAAATCAACAACTAAAAATATTCTAGCTTGCTTGAACAAAATAGAAACATTAACTAAGAAAGACATTTTTTTGAATAATTACAATTTGCAAAACAAAACCCGATTTCAGAGTGAACAAAATATCCACATTCTTTCCAATTTATGAAAAATGTACTAAATATTATCAATGTAGTGAATACATCTTTATATACTTCCCTCTATCCCAAGTTAATGTACTTTTCATCGCAAAATTACACGGGGGACATTTTTAAAGCACATATTTACCACATATACTATTGTTAACTCAAAAAATGTACATTTTTAATGATTTTTTTCTTCCCCGAATTTCCGATTTTCTTGCAGTTATAACTGCTGGAACTGTAGATTTTTCCAGCTCCGTATATGCAATGCTTTGTATACTGTTTAAGTCATTCATCCAGTGACCACCTTTAGAATGACTTTCCATCTCATTGTGAACTCAGGTATGGTTAGATTTAAAAACAATTCAAATTATTAATTATTGTCCTTATAACCATTTCTGCAGAATACACAATAGCAAAATTGGAACTATTCAACAGATTACATGACAAATTTAGATGCCAAGTCAAATAATTAGTCTTGAAATGAAAATATATATTGCATGATGAAAATAACCATCCTTAGGAGGAATGGTTCATCAATCATTCATGGGTTTTGCACAAAGTCCTCCCAAGCATATAATGTATATTTTTATTTAGGCTCCGCCAAGGACTAATCTGATTCGCATCATTGAACAGCAGTTATGTGGCTTGAGCCCAAGATGAACTGTGAATAAACTGAAGATATTGTCAGTTAAGAAGGTATAGATTACCCCTGTGTTGTGTATGGTGTAACAATAGCTGGTTGCAAGTCAATGAGTTGTGAAGAGTCTTTTGGTTGAATGGTGTGAATTACCCCTGATTTTGAGAAAATCGGGATGTCGGGTTGGAGGGGTCTAAGGGCAAAAATTCTTAATGGTAGCGACCCTGTTTTTAGTTCTTCCTACCCATGTTTTGCTCAGAGTATCCCCCTGATTCTTTAGGTCACTTAAAGTTCATCCGTGTTTATCAAAAGACAGTAATAGTCTTATGTAATCAAGAGTGTTACGTTTCTTGTTGATGGCTCTGGTAATAAAGCTATTTCTTTTGGGTTCTTGTTGAAGATTAAATATGTAAATGAGATTACCAGTTAGGCATCTGGTATGTAAATGAACTTAGCAGATACTACTTGTACAAATTATATTGGTCATAGTTGATCATGTGATAGAGGGTGTGGTTGATTAGGAATCAATGGGTTGTTGTTCAGAAGCAAGCTAAACAGTCAGTACTTGGGAGTTCAGAGCTTGAGGAGTCAGACTGGTAGCTGTATTGACCAAACAGAAGCCTACCCAGCCTAATAGGCTTGGCTAAGGTGATAAAATCTCAGCTGCCAGCCTGCACAACCTCACATTAAGAGTATTTCAGTTACACAACAGACTCATAGTTTGTTTTCAGTGCTTGGGGTGTGGACTGACAGCTGCAGTGACCAGCCAGAAGCCTAGCAAGCCTAAATCTATCAGAATAGGCTTGGCTAAGGCGATGGGATCTCAGCTGCAAGCTGCACAACCCAACACCAAGAGAAATTTGACAGAATACACCAGCATTTTGAATAAAAGTAAAAGTTATATGTGTTATTCATTGTCTCTTGAGTGCCACAATGAATGATGGGGAACCATGACCCAATCATGCAACCTACCCTGGCACATATGTATATATATGTATATATATATATATATATATATATATATATATATATATATATATATATATATACATACATACATATATATATATATATATATATATATATATATATATATATATATATATATATATATATATATATATATATATATATATATATATATATCTATATATATATATATATATATATATATATATATATATATATATATATATATATATATATATATATATATACATATATATATATATATATATATATATGTATATATGTATATATATATATATATATATATATGTATGTATATGTATATATATATATATATATATATATATATATATATACATATATATATATATATGTATATATATATATATATATATATATATATATATATATATATATATATATATATATATATATATATGTATATATATATATATATATATATATATATATATATATATATATATATATATATATATATATATATATATATATATATATATATATATGTATATGTATATACATATATATGTATGTATATGTATGTATATGTATATATATATATTTATTTATATATATTTATATATATATACACATATATATATATATATACATATGTATATGTATATATACATATGTATATGTATATATGTGACCATGGGTTCACAGACCCCCACCATAAATTGATTATCTTTTTCAATGTACAATAGTGATATCTCTTTAATTATATAAGATGTACCCCTGCAGACAATAATGGACCAGTCTGGATGAAGGAGGCCAGCAAGGAATATGTGTGAGTCACACTTGAAACTGAGAATTACAACAAGTTGTGACAAATCATTTATATTCGTTTTCTCCTCTTTTCCATCCTGACAGGTATGTTGTTTCCATTGTATTTTTGTACATAACATTGCATTGTATTCTACAGAGCACCATGATATATTTTGTATTTGGAATAGTTAAGTAGTTTAGCCAAATATTCATTATTTCTGTCCCTACTTACGGTTACTCCCTTAAACTTTCTGTGTAGGACAGAGAGTACCCTGTTGCACATGTTGTGTGGGAGATTGGGTGCAACAGGTACTGGTTAATTCCTAGGGAGATACACAATGAACAACAGGCTAGAACTAGTGATGCAATGGAGGAATTGGTATCCATGGTTTCAGGAATCTAGTAACTTTGTTGTACATGTGTATTGAGGAAAAGGGTTACAAAGTGCTTATATATTTTGTTTCAAGCTATCAAGTGGAAGGATTGGGTTTAGTTTAAGTTAAGGTCAATTGATAGGTATTATCAATCATGGAAGAAAAGATGTAGAAGTATTTTTGATTAGGGTATTGTAAGGGGGAAACATATAAGTTATATATGTTTTGGGATGATATGGTAGAGGAAGCAATGTGTAGATATGGTGAACTTTAAAGCAGTCTGATCATGTTCATGTGTAATTGTTTACAAGTACTGTGTGCACAGTATCAATTGAGTCAAGCTGAAGTGCTTGAATGGGATTGAGTACGTAGGTCAGTTATATGACTTTATAGGTATAATGTGATATCGCCATGAATGATTGTATGTGATATTGTAGTAGAATTGATATGAATGTTGTTTGTTATTTGTCCGATTGTTAGTATGTTAGATTGTTGTCTGTCTTCTTTGTTATTCATTATTATGTCATTGTAATGTACATTGTGTACACACTTGAAACTGAGAATTACAACAAGTTGTGACAAATCATTTATATTCGTTTTCTCCTCTTTTCCATCCTGACAGCGTGAATGTGTAAGAGGGGTAACATTTTGGAGGCACCACCCGGATTGTTGACAGTCAACATGTAGAATCTACATCATAGACTAAACAATTGCCATAAAAGAGGAACAAATGGAACCAGAACTTGGTAAATGACCTACAGAGGAATAGCGATTTTGTGTATGATACTGTAAGACAAAGAAAGAAAAATGTCTGCATCCCAGGAAGAAGTAGATAAGCTTATTGAGGAAGTTCAAGCTCACATTCAGAAATGTGGCCAGGAAGACTTAGAGACTTTGATTGCTTGAAACCAATCTCTCAGAGGAGGAGATGGAAAAGCGAAAGAAAAGGGTACCCTCTGGTCTACGAAGGGCAATTAATAGAGTACTGAATAGTGAGGAAATTCAAGATGACTTAGATAAAGGGAAGGAGCAGCTAGAAAGGATGAACAGCAAGATACACAAAGTGGTTATTCTTCCAGAGGAGAAAAATATAGAGGATATAGATGAAGTAACCAAAGAGACAAGAAAACCAGGTTTGAATAATGATGAGACAACATCAACCTTCCAAGCTTCATTTCCTGTAGGACCTATCGCATGGAAGAAAGATCTAAAAATAGTGGGTCAGATCGGTGAGCCAGGGCAGAGGGACAAGCTCAGTTTCCTAGTTTAGCTCGCCAAATTGAAAGCGCAGTTAAGCGGAAGTATAACTCTGAAGAAATAGTGGAAGCAGTTATACGGGCTGTGGTCCCTGGATCGCGCTTTAAGGGATTATCTTGAAGGAAGACCGAACTTGACCTTCCTGCTCTGGCCGAATTCTCAGGGCCCACTTTCAAGAAAAGGAGGCGACAGCCATTTTCCAAGAGCTTTCAACGGCAGTTCAGAGCCCAAAGGAATCCGGGCCATGCATTTGTCCTGAGAGCTATGGATCTCCGACAAAGGTATTGTTTGCATCCAAGGAAGCAGGAGCAGGTCTTATCTACAGCAACACTCAGGTACAACAAATGTTCCTCCATGCTATTTCAACTGGGTTACAGAATGAACATGTACGCCAGGAGCTACACTTATTACTCAAAGATATCAACACATCAGATGAGTCTCTTTAGAAGCAATGACAATAGCTGTTAGTCACGAGAATGAGCGACATATAAAGCACAAAAAGTCTGTTAAGGTAAATCAAGTTACTACAGCTGAACAGGCACAGGAGCCCAAAGCGGAAGCTAAAGCAACAAAAGCTTCAAAACCGGGAAGTACTAAGGTCATGCATAATGGCATCAACTGGGAGGAGATGCAGACCGAAATTAAGAATATAGTACGCTGAGAAATAACTGCTATACAACAGCAGTTCTCGAATAACACAGATGGCCAACAACAGTTCTCAACTAACACCAACGGAGATAGAAGACAGAGAGCAAGACGAGATTGGGGTTGTGAACGGTGTAGAAAGGAAGGAAAGGGACATGAATGTCGCCATTGTTTTCGTTGTGGCAGTGGAGATCATTTCATAAGGGGTTGTCGCCAGCGCTTCAACCAGGGAAACGAAGGGGTCACTCGTAAGGGACACCGAGTGGCAGCCTACAATGTAAGGTCCCAAACACACCAGTCTCATCCCGTCTCATTCGAACTGCGGAAAGAAACACAACATCAGGAAATGACAAACGGAAACAAAAACTAACGGTTGCTGGGAAGAAAGTGTGTTGTTCATTGTTCTCTGGATAAAATACAAACATTGGCTTTATGGGACACAGGGGCCCAAGTGTCCCTTCTATCATCAGAATGGTTGACAAAGTTTGCCCCACATGTGAAGGTTAGACCAGTGCAGGAACTACTGGAAGGACAGAACCTTCAACTAAGTACAGCAACTGGTTCGACGATTCCATTCAGGGGGTGGGTTGAGTTCCTCTTCCAGATACCAGGTAATGAGTCTTCACAGAGTAGCTTACGTGTCCCCATGCTTGTGACGGAGGAACTGCTGGATTACCCTATAATTGGATATAATGTCATAGAACAGATGGCGCAAAACAAATCCTACAATAGAAAGTCAAAAATTACTCCATCCGTTATTGCCAGAAATGTCAAAGGCACAGCTCAACCACCTGGTAACACTCCTTCAGCAAACTGATTCAGACGAAATTGCTGAGCTGAGAACAGCTAGAAAGCCAGTACAAATACCACCAGAGGAAACAAAATTGTTGAGGTGCAGGTTACATACCAAAGCAACAGAACCTACTGATGTTATTTTTGAGCCAGACCAAATGCAGGATTTACCAGAGGGGATCATCTTATACCCAACCACATTCAAAATACCGAGAGGAAATTCATGCAGTGTCACTATACCCATTATGAACACCAGCAATAGGACCATCGTTCTTCCAGGGAGATTCCATCTGGGAAGAATTTGCACTGTTCGTTCTATTCTTCCAGGTGAGTTCCTCAGCCAGTTATCGCAAGACAGTACCTTTGACATCAATGTGATTGGGACGGACGTTAGGCAAGCATCACAATCAGTTGGTGAAACTAAAGGAAAATGGCTTCCAAATGTTGATTTGTCAAACCTGCCAGAATCACACAAGTATATTGCTGAGCAGATGCTGATGCAGGAATGTGAGGCATTCGCAAAAACGACCACGACTTGGGCACTATCCCATCTTTGGAGATGCAAATTCAACTAACTGATGAAACGCCAGTCCAACAGACCTACATAGCTGTGCCGCCTCCTCTGTACAAAGAGGTGAAGGAATACCTGAAAGACCTCATGAGCCGTGGATGGATAAGGAAGTCCCAGTCATCGTATTCCTCTCCAATAGTGTGCGTCGTAAGAAGGATGGCACGCTGCGTCTATGTATCGACATACGACGATTAAATCTTAAAACCATCACAGATCGGCAACCAATACCAAGAGTGCAGGATATTTTGGATTCGTTGGGAGGCAATAAATGGTTTTCGACATTAGATCAAGGGAAAGCATACCATCAAGGATTCATGGCTGAAGAAAGTCGTCACCTCACAGCATTTGTGACACCCTGGGGATTATACGAGTGGGTGCGAAATCCTTTGGCCTGAAAATGCCCCAGCTGCATTTCAGAGATGCATGGAGACCTGCCTAGAAGATCTCAATCATGAAATATGTATAACGTGATTAGACGACATCTTGGTGTACAGTAACACCTTAGACAAGCATGTGTCTCATTTACGACGAGTGTTACAGGCAGTAAAAGAAATGGAATGAAGTTGAGAGCTGACAAGTGCCACCTATTTAAGCCGGAAGTAAACTACTTAGGCAGGATAGTGTCAGCTGATGGACACAGAATTAATCCCGATGACACCAAGGCATTGAACGCCCTCCGAGAAAAGACACCCAAAACAGTTGGTGACGTAAGGAAACTGATGGGTTTCTGGGATATTACAGACGGTACCTGCATAATTTTTCCAGAGTTGCAAAACCACTGTACGACTTGTTATCTCCTGCCCAAAGCCCCTGTAAAGGCAAAAAGAAGGATGGTCAAGCATCCTCTAGGACACCAGTTGTATGGACAGAACATCATCAACGATTGTGGAAAGTTTGCTTACAAAGTTGGCACACCCACCAGTGATGGCGTTTCCAGACTTTTCACAACCTTTCGTGTTACATACCGACGCCTCACAAGATGGTCTGGGAGCCGTTCTCTATCAGCGCCAGGAGGGCAAACTACGAGTCATTGGTTATGCTTCCCGATCGTTGACACCGCAGAAAAGAATTATAACCCACTCTGGAAAACTGGAATTCTTAGCTCGCAAGTGGTCCATCACAGAGAAATTTCGCGACTACTTGTTTTATGCGTCTAGCTTCGTAGTTTACACCGACAACAACCCGTTGACCTATGTTTTGTCATCAGCCAAGCTTAATGCCACAGGACAGAGATGGGTTGCTGAGCTGGCAGATTTCAATTTTACCATCAACTATCGACCGGGTCATGTAAATGGTGATGCTGATACCCTGTCAAGAGTACCCATGGATATGGATAGGTACATAGAGGAGTGTTCAATCGAAGTACCGCAGGATATTTTGTCCGCTACCATCCGTGCTGTTCTACTTCAAAATGAGCAAATGCCATGGATTACAGCCATTACAGGAAATGTCAGCTCAGTGGACGAAATTGTGGTTCAGCCTACACATGCCAGTGAATTTTCGTCTAGTGACATCCTTCAAGCCCAGAAAACTGACACACATATCAAAGAGGTATTGAGATTAAAATCAAGTGACCAAAAACCGCCAAAAGATATGTGGAGAACTAAATCAGCAAAAGTGAAATCACTGTTAAGGGAATGGTCAAGATTGTATGTAAATTCGGATGGAGTACTGTGTAGACATACCAAAACCAGAGATCAGTTAGTCTTGCCTACCATCTACCACGACAGAGTCATGAAAGACCTTCATGTGGACATGGGACATTTGGGCGCTGAACGCGTGTGGTTGATCTTGCTCGGCAGCGATTCTATTGGCCAAACCTTCAACAAGACGTGGAACACTTTATCAGAAATAAATGCCAATGTCTTATACAGAAGAAACCATCACGACCGCTAAGAGCTCCACTTGTTCGATATTGACTACAGAGCCACTGGAACTCATCTCCATTGATTTCCATCTGGAAAAGAGTAAAGGGGGATATGAGTATATCCTTGTCGTGGTGGACCATTTCACTAGATTTGCGCAAGCGCATCCTACAAGGAACAAGGCTGGTAAAACGGCTGGAAAAGATATTTAATGATTTTGTGCTTCGCCGGTTTTCCACGCCGAATACTGCATGATCAAGGCGGGAATTCAAAACAAGCTCTTTCATAGACTTCAAGAATTGTCCGGAGTCCGAAATTCCAGGACAACACCGTATCATCCAGAATGCAATGGGAAAGCGGAAAGGTTCAACCGGACTCTGCTGAGTATGCTACGCACCTTGACAGTAAATGAAAAACATCGTTGGGCTGATCATCTCAACAAGGTAGTACATGCGTACAACGCTACGCGCAGCGATGCCACCGGATTTGCCCCAGCCTTTCTGATGTTTGGCCGACCTCCAAGACTACCCATTGATTTGGCATTTGGGCTCAACACAACTAATAATTCATCAGACCATGCTTCCTATGTACAACATTGGAAAGAGGGAATGACTGCAGCCTACGAAGTGGCAAAGAAGGCATCTCAAAAGAATGCAGAGAAAGGTAAAAAGTATCATGATAAACCGCAACAACCAACTCCATTGGAGCCCGGAGATAGAGTACTTGTTCGCAATGTTACTCAAACTCAAGGTCCGAGCAAACTTAAAGCTCACTGGGAGGAACAAATTTACGTTGTAGTGAAACGATGTGCACCAACTTTACCTGTCTATGAAGTAAAGCCAGAGGTGGGCTCAGGCAGAACAAAGACACTGCATCGAAACATGATCTTCCCTTGTGAGTATTTGCAGTCTAGTGAGGAAACAAACGTAACCCGACCTGATACTAAAGCAAAACGAAAGACCATACAGAGCCAACAACCTTCCACCAAAGTCAATGAAAACAGATCAGATACCGATTCTGAGGATGAGATGCTTGGAGTGTGGGAACGTTACCCTACATCCAGACTTGAAAATCCAGGAGTAAACCAGGAAGTTGACAGCAGCTCAGATGAGTCACGAGGAGGTTCCCCTACCCCCGGTGGACAAAGGTTACCACAGCCACCTATTCACTTGATAGACAATCAACAGGAGCCATTACACGGTGATAATGGTGTTCAACTACTTGAACATGTACCAAATGAAGATCCGTACAAGTACCCTTGGAACCAGACCATGAAGAGCCAGGCAGTTCCCGATATCCTCGCGTGCACGAAATCCTCCAGTAACGCTTACATATGACAGACCGGGTGAGCCACAGTACCAATGCGGAGTTAACTCTGTGTACCCAGGAGGTGAACAAAGACAGAGGGGTGAAGAAAGACTTCAGATGCAACAGCAACTGCCGCCTTTCCAGCATCCAGTGTGGTTCCCACCCTCCATGATGACTCAGCAGTATCATCATATGTATCCCCCTTCATCAATTCCTAGCCGGATGCACCCTGCTGGACCAACATGGCTCCCATGGACACAGTTTCCGACGACAGACCACCCACTACCCTACAACCAGATGCCTAATATTTAGTCGAGAAAATGACTTGTACAAGTGGTCATACAGCTAGCAAAGCAATGCGTAAATTAGTTAACATGGATTTACCTCACTAATGAGAGATTGTCCGATGATGAGGGGTTCAAAGATGATGATAGTGAGACAGTGAACTATAGTAACGTTTGTGAACCAAATGAAAGAACTGTTTAATACTGTGAATGTTTAAGAATTCTAAATTCTAGTGGTTAGTCTGTGTGTATTTTGTATTTACATTCTACTTGAGTACAGAGGAAATGGCCATTCCTTAGTTACTCTACCATATACAAAGGACCAGTCCTGTATGGATAGACATGTACCACGATTTAACATTCTCATACTATTGCTATGCTATATACAGTTAAAGAACTATTCAGTGTGCCACCTAAAGTAGGTATTTACAGGAACTAATTCAGAAATATTTAATGATCTGGGTGTAAAGTGATTACTAGGACCGTATGGAGTTATTATATGCTTATGTTGCTGGGTCTTAGCATTTACTTTGTCAGTCGAGGACGACTTTTCTTTTGAGGGGGAGTGTGTGACCATGGGTTCACAGACCCCCACCATAAATTGATTATCTTTTTCAATGTACAATAGTGATATCTCTTTAATTATATAAGATGTACCCCTGCAGACAATAATGGACCAGTCTGGATGAAGGAGGCCAGCAAGGAATATGTGTGAGTCACACTTGAAACTGAGAATTACAACAAGTTGTGACAAATCATTTATATTCGTTTTCTCCTCTTTCCATCCTGACAGGTATGTTGTTTCCATTGTATTTTTGTACATAACATTGCATTGTATTCTACAGAGCACCATGATATATTTTGTATTTGGAATAGTTAAGTAGTTTAGCCAAATATTCATTATTTCTGTCCCTACTTACGGTTACTCCCTTAAACTTTCTGTGTAGGACAGAGAGTACCCTGTTGCACATGTTGTGTGGGAGATTGGGTGCAACAGGTACTGGTTAATTCCTAGGGAGATACACAATGAACAACAGGCTAGAACTAGTGATGCAATGGAGGAATTGGTATCCATGGTTTCAGGAATCTAGTAACTTTGTTGTACATGTGTATTGAGGAAAAGGGTTACAAAGTGCTTATATATTTTGTTTCAAGCTATCAAGTGGAAGGATTGGGTTTAGTTTGGGTTAAGGTCAATTGATAGGTATTATCAATCATGGAAGAAAAGATGTAGAAGTATTTTTTGATTAGGGTATTGTAAGGGAAACATATAAGTTATATATGTTTTGGGATGATATGGTAGAGGAAGCAATGTGTAGATATGGTGAACTTTAAAGCAGTCTGATCATGTTCATGTGTAATTGTCTTACAAGTACTGTGTGCACAGTATCAATTGAGTCAAGCTGAAGTGCTTGAATGGGATTGAGTACGTAGGTCAGTTATATGACTTTATAGGTATAATGTGATATCGCCATGAATGATTGTATGTGATATTGTAGTAGAATTGATATGAATGTTGTTTGTTATTTGTCCGATTGTTAGTATGTTAGATTGTTGTCTGTCTTCTTTGTTATTCATTATTATGTCATTGTAATGTACATTGTGTACACACTTGAAACTGAGAATTACAACAAGTTGTGACAAATCATTTATATTCGCTTTCTCCTCTTTTCCATCCTGACAGCGTGAATGTGTAAGAGGGGTAACATTTTGGAGGCACCACCAATTCGATTGTTGACAGTCAACATGTAGAATCTACATCATAGACTAAACAATTGCCATAAAAGAGGAACAAATGGAACCAGAACTTGGTAAATGACCTACAGAGGAATAGCGATTTTGTGTATGATACTGTAAGACAAAGAAAGAAAAATGTCTGCATCCCAGGAAGAAGTAGATAAGCTTATTGAGGAAGTTCAAGCTCACATTCAGAAATGTGGCCAGGAAGACTTAGAGACTTTGATTGCTGAAACCAATCTCTCAGAGGAGGAGATGGAAAAAGCGAAAGAAAAGGGTACCTCTGGTCTACGAAGGGCAATTAATAGAGTACTGAATAGTGAGGAAATTCAAGATGACTTAGATAAAGGGAAGGAGCAGCTAGAAAGGATGAACAGCAAGATACACAAAGTGGTTATTCTTCCAGAGGAGAAAAATATAGAGGATATAGATGAAGTAACCAAAGAGACAAGAAAACCAGGTTTGAATAATGATGAGACAACATCAACCTTCCAAGCTTCATTTCCTGTAGGACCTATCGCATGGAAGAAAGATCTAAAAATAGTGGGTCAGATCGGTGAGCCAGGGCAGAGGGACAAGCTCAGTTTCCCTAGTTTAGCTCGCCAAATTGAAAGCGCAGTTAAGCGGAAGTATAACTCTGAAGAAATAGTGGAAGCAGTTATACGGGCTGTGGTCCCTGGATCGCGCTTAAGGGATTATCTTGAAGGAAGACCGGAACTTGACCTTCCTGCTCTGCGTCGAATTCTCAGGGCCCACTTTCAAGAAAAGGAGGCGACAGCCATTTTCCAAGAGCTTTCAACGGCAGTTCAGAGCCCAAAGGAATCGGGCCATGCATTTGTCCTGAGAGCTATGGATCTCCGACAAAAGGTATTGTTTGCATCCAAGGAAGCAGGAGCAGGTCTTATCTACAGCAACACTCAGGTACAACAAATGTTCCTCCATGCTATTTCAACTGGGTTACAGAGTGAACATGTACGTCAGAGCTACACTTATTACTCAAAGATATCAACACATCAGATGAGTCTCTCTTAGAAGCAATGACAATAGCTGTTAGTCACGAGAATGAGCGACATATAAAGCACAAAAAGTCTGTTAAGGTAAATCAAGTTACTACAGCTGAACAGGCACAGGAGCCCAAAGCGGAAGCTAAAGCAACAAAAGCTTCAAAACCGGGAAGTACTAAGGTCATGCATAATGGCATCAACTGGGAGGAGATGCAGACCGAAATTAAGAATATAGTACGCGGAGAAATAACTGCTATACAACAGCAGTTCTCGAATAACACAGATGGCCAACAACAGTTCTCAACTAACACCAACGGAGATAGAAGACAGAGAGCAAGACGAGATTGGGGTTGTGAACGGTGTAGAAAGGAAGGAAAGGGACATGAATGTCGCCATTGTTTTCGTTGTGGCAGTGGAGATCATTTCATAAGGGGTTGTCGCCAGCGTTTCAACCAGGGAAACGAAAGGGGGTCACTCGTAAGGGACACCGAGTGGCAGCCTACAATGTAAGGTCCCAAACACACCAGTCTCATCCCGTCTCATTCGAACTGCGAAAGAAACACAACATCAGGAAATGACAAACGGAAACAAAAACTAACGGTTGCTGGGAAGAAAGTGTGTTGTTCATTGTTCTCTGGATAAAATACAAACATTGGCTTTATGGGACACAGGGGCCCAAGTGTCCCTTCTATCATCAGAATGGTTGACAAAGTTTGCCCCACATGTGAAGGTTAGACCAGTGCAGGAACTACTGGAAGGACAGAACCTTCAACTAAGTACAGCAACTGGTTCGACGATTCCATTCAGGGGGTGGGTTGAGTTCCTCTTCCAGATACCAGGTAATGAGTCTTCACAGAGTAGCTTACGTGTCCCCATGCTTGTGACGGAGGAACTGCTGGATTACCCTATAATTGGATATAATGTCATAGAACAGATGGCGCAAACAAATCCTACAATAGAAAGTCAAAAATTACTCCATCCGTTATTGCCAGAAATGTCAAAGGCACAGCTCAACCACCTGGTAACACTCCTTCAGCAAACTGATTCAGACGAAATTGCTGAGCTGAGAACAGCTAGAAAGCCAGTACAAATACCACCAGAGGAAACAAAATTGTTGAGGTGCAGGTTACATACCAAAGCAACAGAACCTACTGATGTTATTTTTGAGCCAGACCAAATGCAGGATTTACCAGAGGATCATCTTATACCCAACCACATTCAAAATACCGAGAGGAAATTCATGCAGTGTCACTATACCCATTATGAACACCAGCAATAGGACCATCGTTCTTCCAGGGAGATTCCATCTGGGAAGAATTTGCACTGTTCGTTCTATTCTTCCAGGTGAGTTCCTCAGCCAGTTATCGCAAGACAGTACCTTTGACATCAATGTGATTGGGACGGACGTTAGGCAAGCATCACAATCAGTTGGTGAAACTAAAGGAAAATGGCTTCCAAATGTTGATTTGTCAAACCTGCCAGAATCACACAAGTATATTGCTGAGCAGATGCTGATGCAGGAATGTGAGGCATTCGCAAAAAACGACCACGACTTGGGCACTATCCCATCTTTGGAGATGCAAATTCAACTAACTGATGAAACGCCAGTCCAACAGACCTACATAGCTGTGCCGCCTCCTCTGTACAAAGAGGTGAAGGAATACCTGAAAGACCTCATGAGCCGTGGATGGATAAGGAAGTCCCAGTCATCGTATTCCTCTCCAATAGTGTGCGTACGTAAGAAGGATGGCACGCTGCGTCTATGTATCGATTACCGACGATTAAATCTTAAAACCATCACAGATCGGCAACCAATACCAAGAGTGCAGGATATTTTGGATTCGTTGGGAGGCAATAAATGGTTTTCGACATTAGATCAAGGGAAAGCATACCATCAAGGATTCATGGCTGAAGAAAGTCACCTCACAGCATTTGTGACACCCTGGGGATTATACGAGTGGGTGCGAATCCCTTTGGCCTGAAAATGCCCCAGCTGCATTTCAGAGATGCATGGAGACCTGCCTAGAAGATCTCAATCATGAAATATGTATAACGTACTTAGACGACATCTTGGTGTACAGTAACACCTTAGACAAGCAAGTGTCTCATTTACGACGAGTGTTACAGGCAGTAAAAAGAAATGGGATGAAGTTGAGAGCTGACAAGTGCCACCTATTTAGGCCGGAAGTAAACTACTTAGGCAGGATAGTGTCAGCCGATGGACACAGAATTAATCCCGATGACACCAAGGAATTGAACGCCCTCCGAGAAAAGACACCCAAAACAGTTGGTGACGTAAGGAAACTGATGGGTTTCCTGGAATATTACAGACGGTACCTGCATAATTTTTCCAGAGTTGCAAAACCACTGTACGACTTGTTATCTCCTGCCCAAAGCCCCTGTAAAGGCAAAAAGAAGGATAGTCAAGCATCCTCTAGGACACCAGTTGTATGGACAGAACATCATCAAACGATTGTGGAAAGTTTGCTTACAAAGTTAGCACACCCACCAGTGATGGCGTTTCCAGACTTTTCACAACCTTTCGTGTGTTACATACCGACGCCTCACAAGATGGTCTGGGAGCCGTTCTCTATCAGCGTCAGGAGGGCAAACTACGAGTCATTGGTTATGCTTCCCGATCGTTGACACCGCAGAAAAATTATAACCTCCACTCTGGAAAACTGGAATTTTAGCTCGCAAGTGGTCCATCACAGAGAAATTTCGCGACTACTTGTTTTATGCGTCTAGCCGAGTTTACACCGACAACAACCCGTTGACCTATGTTTTGTCATCAGCCAAGCTTAATGCCACAGGACAGAGATGGGTTGCTGAGCTGGCAGATTTCAATTTTACCATCAACTATCGACCGGGTCATGTAAATGGTGATGCTGATACCCTGTCAAGAGTACCCATGGATATGGATAGGTACATAGAGGAGTGTTCAATCGAAGTACCGCAGGATATTTTGTCCGCTACCATCCGTGCTGTTCTACTTCAAAATGAGCAAATGCCATGGATTACAGCCATTACAGGAAATGTCAGCTCAGTGGACGAAATTGTGGTTCAGCCTACACATGCCAGTGAATTTTCGTCTAGTGACATCCTTCAAGCCCAGAAAACTGACACACATATCAAAGAGGTATTGAGATTAAAATCAAGTGACCAAAACCGCCAAAAGATATGTGGAGAACTAAATCAGCAAAAGTGAAATCACTGTTAAGGGAATGGTCAAGATTGTATGTAAATTCGGATGGAGTACTGTGTAGACATACAAAACCAGAGATCAGTTAGTCTTGCCTACCATCTACCACGACAGAGTCATGAAAGACCTTCATGTGGACATGGGACATTTGGGCGCTGAACGTGTGGTTGATCTTGCTCGACAGCGATTCTATTGGCCAAACCTTCAACAAGACGTGGAACACTTTATCAGAAATAAATGCCAATGTCTTATACAGAAGAAACCATCACGACCGCTAAGAGCTCCACTTGTTCCGATATTGACTACAGAGCCACTGGAACTCATCTCCATTGATTTCCTCCATCTGGAAAAAGAGTAAAGGGGATATGAGTATATCCTTGTCGTGGTGGACCATTTCACTAGATTTGCGCAAGCGTACCCTACAAGGAACAAGGCTGGTAAAACGGCTGCGGAAAAGATATTTAATGATTTTGTGCTTCGCCGGTTTTCCACGCCGAATACTGCATGATCAAGGCGGGAATTCAAAACAAGCTCTTTCATAGACTTCAAGAATTGTCCGGAGTCCGAAATTCCAGGACAACACCGTATCATCCAGAATGCAATGGGAAAGCGGAAAGGTTCAACCGGACTCTGCTGAGTATGCTACGCACCTTGACAGTAAATGAAAACATCGTTGGGCTGATCATCTCAACAAGGTAGTACATGCGTAACGCTACGCCGCAGCGATGCCACCGGATTTGCCCCAGCCTTTCTGATGTTTGGCCGACCTCCAAGACTACCCATTGATTTGGCATTTGGGCTCAACACAACTAATAATTCATCAGACCATGCTTCCTATGTACAACATTGGAAAGAGGGAATGACTGCAGCCTACGAAGTGGCAAAGAAGGCATCTCAAAAGAATGCAGAGAAAGGTAAAAGTATCATGATAAACCGCAACAACCAACTCCATTGGAGCCCGGAGATAGAGTACTTGTTCGCAATGTTACTCAAACTCAAGGTCCGAGCAAACTTAAAGCTCACTGGGAGGAACAAATTTACGTTGTAGTGAAACGATGTGCACCAACTTTACCTGTCTATGAAGTAAAGCCAGAGGTGGGCTCAGGCAGAACAAAGACACTGCATCGAAACATGATCTTCCCTTGTGAGTATTTGCAGTCTAGTGAGGAAACAAACGTAACCCGACCTGATACTAAAGCAAAACGAAAGACCATACAGAGCCAACAACCTTCCACCAAAGTCAATGAAAATAGATCAGACACCGATTCTGAGGATGAGATGCTTGGAGTGTGGGAACGTTACCCTACATCCAGACTTGAAAATCCAGGGGTAAACCAGGAAGTTGACAGCAGCTCAGATGAGTCACGAGGAGGTTCCCCTCCCCCCGATGGACAAAGGTTACCACAGCCACCTATTCACTTGATAGACAATCAACAGGAACCATTACACGGTGATTATGGTGTTCAACTACTTGAACATGTACCAAATGAAGATCCGGTACAAGTACCCTTGGAACCAGACCATGAAGAGCCAGGCAGTTCCGATATCCTCGTGCGTGCACGAAATCCTCCAGTAACGCTTACATATGACAGACCGGGTGAGCCACAGTACCAATGCGGAGTTAACTCTGTGTACCCAGGAGGTGAACAAAGACAGAGGGGTGAAGAAAGACTTCAGATGCAACAGCAACTGCCGCCTTTCCAGCATCCAGTGTGGTTCCCACCCTCCATGATGACTCAGCAGTATCATCATATGTATCCCCCTTCATCAATTCCTAGCCGGATGCACCCTGCTGGACCAACATGGCTCCCATGGACACAGTTTCCGACGACAGACCACCCACTACCCTACAACCAGATGCCTAATATTTAGTCGAAAATGACTTGTACAAGTGGTCATACAGCTAGCAAAGCAATGCGTAAATTAGTTAACATGGATTTACCTCACTAATGAGAGATTGTCCGATGATGAGGGGTTCAAAGATGATGATAGTGAGACAGTGAACTATAGTAACGTTTGTGAACCAAATGAAAGAACTGTTTAATACTGTGAATGTTTAAGAATTCTAAATTCTAGTGGTTAGTCTGTGTGTATTTTGTATTTACATTCTACTTGAGTACAGAGGAAATGGCCATTCCTTAGTTACTCTACCATATACAAAGGACCAGTCCTGTATGGATAGACATGTACCACGATTTAACATTCTCATACTATTGCTATGCTATATACAGTTAAAGAACTATTCAGTGTGCCACCTAAAGTAGGTATTTACAGGAACTAATTCAGAAATATTTAATGATCTGGGTGTAAAGTGATTACTAGGACCGTATGGAGTTATTATATGCTTATGTTGCTGGGTCTTAGCATTTACTTTGTCAGTCGAGGACGACTTTTCTTTTGAGGGGAGTGTGTGACCATGGGTTCACAGACCCCACCATAAATTGATTATCTTTTTCAATGTACAATAGTGATATCTCTTTAATTATATAAGATGTACCCTGCAGACAATAATGGACCAGTCTGGATGAAGGAGGCCAGCAAGGAATATGTGTGAGTCACACTTGAAACTGAGAATTACAACAAGTTGTGACAAATCATTTATATTCGTTTTCTCCTCTTTTCCATCCTGACAGGTATGTTGTTTCCATTGTATTTTTGTACATAACATTGCATTGTATTCTACAGAGCACCATGATATATTTTGTATTTGGAATAGTTAAGTAGTTTAGCCAAATATTCATTATTTCTGTCCCTACTTACGGTTACTCCCTTAAACTTTCTGTGTAGGACAGAGAGTACCCTGTTGCACATGTTGTGTGGGAGATTGGGTGCAACAGGTACTGGTTAATTCCCTAGGGAGATACACAATGAACAACAGGCTAGAACTAGTGATGCAATGGAGGAATTGGTATCCATGGTTTCAGGAATCTAGTAACTTTGTTGTACATGTGTATTGAGGAAAAGGGTTACAAAGTGCTTATATATTTTGTTTCAAGCTATCAAGTGGAAGGATTGGGTTTAGTTTGGGTTAAGGTCAATTGATAGGTATTATCAATCATGGAAGAAAAGATGTAGAAGTATTTTTGATTAGGGTATTGTAAGGGGAAACATATAAGTTATATATGTTTTGGGATGATATGGTAGAGGAAGCAATGTGTAGATATGGTGAACTTTAAAGCAGTCTGATCATGTTCATGTGTAATTGCTCTTACAAGTACTGTGTGCACAGTATCAATTGAGTCAAGCTGAAGTGCTTGAATGGGATTGAGTACGTAGGTCAGTTATATGACTTTATAGGTATAATGTGATATCGCCATGAATGATTGTATGTGATATTGTAGTAGAATTGATATGAATGTTGTTTGTTATTTGTCCGATTGTTAGTATGTTAGATTGTTGTCTGTCTTCTTTGTTATTCATTATTATGTCATTGTAATGTACATTGTGTACACACTTGAAACTGAGAATTACAACAAGTTGTGACAAATCATTTATATTCGTTTTCTCCTCTTTTCCATCCTGACAGCGTGAATGTGTAAGAGGGGTAACATATATACATATGTATATATGTATATGTATATATATATATCTATATATGTATATATATATATATATACATATATATATATATATATACATATATATATATATATATATATATATATATATATATGTATATACATATATATATATATATATATATATATATATATATATATATATATATATATATATATATATATATATATATATATATATATATATATATATATATATATATATATATATATACATATATATATATATATATATATATGTATACATATATGTATATATATATATATATATATATATACATATATATACATATACATATATATATATATAAATACATATGTACTGTATATATATATATATATATATACATATATATTTACCCCGCTAAGTGTAACGGGATATTTACTGAGAGTTATACTTACCTTCCATGCTATTAATATGCAATCTGGTCACATGACCTGATTCTAATGCACTTCTAACCGACCCTAAAAAACGTAGTAACCAGCCAAGCCCTGACCTCCATAATACCTCTGTACCACCTCACTCAACATTCCACCGAGGCCTGAAGGAGAGGGGAGGCGGGCAGGATGCATGGAAGGTAAGTGTAACTCTCGTAAATATCCCCGCTACGCTTAGCGGGGTAAATTTACTTCAAGTTATACCTTACCTTCCATGCTTTTAATATTCAATCAGATTGCAACCGAGGAGAGGAAGGAAGGGAGTTCAGACCGAAGCACATTTTTTTATATTTTTTTTTTAATGGCTGGTACTAAACTCGCAAGAGTCGAATCCCCCTGAAGGGACGAAAAACCTTCTCCTCTTAAGGACGAAAGACCTCCGGACAGCTTCTTCTGAACTATCAAAACGAGAGGCAAAACGCCCACAGAACAAAAGTGAACCAAACGTGAAGACACACAACGCAAACCCGACCGTGAACAGAAACAAACTGCAAACTACGCTCAAAACGGCACGACGAAAACTCACCAAGTTCGTCAGAGAACCGGAGCTGGTCAGAAAAGCATAAAGTGAACAAAGCGTCAGTAAAGGTAAACTAAGCAGGAAACACCAAAAACCGCGTTAGTAAAACGGAAACGAAATGAAATGCGTCAATTAAAATTGACACAAATTTCGTTGGGAAAGAACGCAAGAACAATCGCCAAAACAACGGCAAAGTTTCGTTAGAATAAGCAAACAAAATAACCCGAGCCTGAACAACGGCCGAAATTAAACGTTAGTGAAAATGAAGGAACGAGAAAACGTTAAGAAAATAACGTAAACCACTTCAAAGGAAGAAGAGAACGGGAATAAGTGAAGATTATTCACCTCAAGAAGGGGGTGGTCCTCCTCCAGAAAGAATGGCCCGCGCAACTCCCTGATAGTCCGGAATATCCACCAGATAAGCTAAGACGAACGTGGCTGGCGTTTTTCACACTGCAGCACGAAGAATCTCGTGAAGGGGAACCCCCCGAAAAGCGCAATTGACGCCGCTATGCCACGTACCTGGTGTGCCTAAACCCAACGTTCCGCGGACCTATTGTATGTGATCGCTTGGACAATTCAGCGAGAAATCGTATCACGCGAGACAGCTCGATCGGCTGTTGGAAGGACACAAAAGAGCGGTGACGCTCGTTCCGAAAGGATTGCGTGACGTTTGATATGGTGTTTGAGACACCAACGGGACACCAGACCTTGTCCTCTGTCGTGTCAGAAAACGAGCGAGCGACGGGAGGAAAATAGGTTCGGTAAAAACTCGACCGTCCTGATTCTTCGCTAAGAAGGCCGGGTCGGGCACGAGACGAACGCCCCGATTCAAAGCGAATATGACCCTCTTTGAGGGAAAGCGCGTGAAGAGCGCCCCTTCGCCTAGCCGAGGCCGCGGAGAGTAAAAACACCATTTTTAAAGTCAGTTCCTTGAGAGGACAAACTGGCAAAGGCTCAAACGGAGCCCGTGCCAAAGTCTCGAGGACCACCTGCATATCCCAAGGGGGAGAAAGGTTCCAAACTGGAGGCCTTTATAAGAACATGCCCTTAATCAATCTTTCCAGAGGCTGCACGTCGGTGACAGTAGAGCCGTCGAGGAAGCCCCGGTGGATAGCCGCTGTGGCCGTCCTGAACCCCTTGACCGTATTGATGGATTTATTCAGATTAAACTGAACCAACAAAAAATCCGCTCCGTCACCAAGAGGCGCCATATGCGGAGAAACCGATCTATCCCGGCACCAGTCTCGGAACATTCCGAGCCTGGAAGCATACATGCCCAAAGTGGAAGATCTCCAGCTAGAGGCCGCCATTTGGGTAGCTGCCTCCGAAAGACCTTGCGACACAAGGGATTCGCGGATAGAGGCCACACAGTCAAATGGAGTGCTTTTGAGTTGTGGTGCAGTTTGCCGGAGCCCGGAATGGAGACTAACTCGTCCGTGACCGGAAGCTCGTACGGGAAACCTGCGACAAGATTGAGCAGCTGAGGGAACCACAGCTGGCCAGGCCAATTGGGAGCTACCAGAAGAAACATGGAACACTGATCGGACACCACCTTGTTCAGTACTCTCGGTACTAGAGCGAACGGTGGGAAGGCGTAGCCCACGAAATGGGCCCACCTGATCGTGAACGCGTCGACCACCCGGACTCTTGAGTTGGGGGTGAGAGCGCAGAAAATTGGTAGCTTGTGGTTGTCCACGGACGCAAACAGATCGACGTCCGGGAGACCGAAGGTTAACCAGATCGCCTCGGCCACCTGCGGGAGAAGGGCCCACTCTGTGGGGGCTCCTTGGAGGCGGGATAACAGATCCGCGATCGTGTTCTCCTTGCCTGGCAGGTGGACCGCCCGGAGCGTGACCTTGTTCAACATGCACCAAGACAGAAGGGACCTGGCTAAGATCCAGAGACTCCGGGATCTCGTGCTTTCCTGTCTGTTGATAAATGCCACTACCGTTGTGTTGTCGGTGCGTATTAGAACGGACTTGTTCCAGACCTGTGGTAGGAAGTGAACAAGAGCCCGGCGGACCGCCTCTAGTTCCAACAGATTGATGTGCTGACCGCACCAAGCATCCGTCCAAAATCCCGCGACTTGGGACCACGCTAAATGCGCTCCTCACCCCTTCAAAGAGGCATCGGTCACCACCGATACCGAGGGCCTGACGGGCGGAAAAATCGCTCCCTGTGACAGATGAGAGTGGACGCACCACCACCAAATGTGGGGAACCACCGCCTGCATACGGGGAACAAGGACGCTGAGGTCTCTCCGGGATGGTATGAAATGACCCAGTAGATGAAATTGTAGATCCCGCACGTAAAACCTGCACATGGGGACTACATCTACGAGGCTGGCTAGGTACCCCAAGAATACCAGCCAGGCTCTCGCCTGCGACGCCGGTAACAAGAGAAGGACATCGGCAAGGATCCGTTCCTCCGTCGGACGTATACGACCGTGAGGAAAATCCAGGACTGCCCCCAGAAAGGTGGGAGTCTGAGACGGAACTAGGTTGGACTTGGCGAAGTTGATCAACCACCCCAAGTCCTGTGCCACCCGTATGACCACGTTCGTGTGTCTCGCGACGGTGGCTGCGTCTGCTGCCACGATCAGCCAGTCGTCGAGATACATACAAATTTTGATGCCTTGCCTTCGTAAAAAGGCCGCTAGAACTCTCGTGATCCGGGTGAAGACCCTGGGGGCAGTCGATAGCCCAAAGGGTAACGCCCTGAACGTGTACCTAACTCCCTCGAATTGGAACGACAGAAAACGCCTGTGTTCCTCGAACATCGGCACATGGAGATATGAGTCCCTGAGATCGACGGAGGTGGCCCACAGGCCCCTCGTCAACTGAGGGAGGATGGAGTGAAGAGTCTCCATTTTAAACGTCAACGGTCGGATGAACTTGTTGAGCGGTCTTAGATTGATAATCAGGCGCCACTTGTTCCCCTTCTTGGGGGCCAGGAAAAACGTGGACATTACGAGGTTCCTGGGAGGGTTCAAGATGGAGGTGATGGCGAACTTCGCCAGCAACTCCCCGATTTCTGACCTCAACAACTCGGTGTGGTCGCCCGACGAGGTGTGGGAGTGGGTCGAAGACCCTCCCTGGGGCGGGGAGTCGTGAACTCTAGACGGTAACCCTGCCGAATGGTTCGTAGCACCCACTTGTCGGTGGTGATTCTCTCCCAAGCCTCTGAAAATTCCGTAGACGCCCCTGACTGGAGCCCGTTCAACGGGGGTCGGGGTCAAAACGCTGTCCCTGGTCTTCCCTTTCCCTCAGAAAGAGGTACTGCTCTGCGTGCAGCGGGAAAGGAGCGTCGACCGGTCCCTGCCCCGTCTCCTCCGCTGGTTCACGAAGTGGACTCCTGGCGAGGGGGAGGAGCTGAAGAGGGCCCCTTGACAGGGTCACGGCAACGTGGGAACCGTCGCTGTTTAGACACACCCCGGGTTGAAGGGTGGCGACGAGCGGGAAGAGAAGAGAAGGACTTCGTCTTCGCTAACAGCTTCTGAGTCTTCCGAATATCGTCCTGGCGGCCAGCCTGGCGCAACAGGACATCTCGGAAGTGACCAGCAAATAGGTCCGGACCCTCGGTAGGCAACCGCCGAAGATCCGCCTGAGTGACGGCAGAGAGTCCAAGGAGAAGGAGAATATTCTCGTCTTAGTGGAGACTCAGGCAAGTTGGTCGACTGTCGCGTTGAGCAAATCCGAGAGTCCAGTTAACAGAGGCAGGGTCTGAGTAAGGACGTCGGTCGGGAGATGCCTGCGCAGGACCGAGTCTAAACCCTCTGTTACCTATACGGCAAGGGCTTGGTATTTATAACCCAGTCGTGCGGCCCGGTCGACAGCTATGAGGGAATCGTTCCTCCGCTGGACTGCAGGGTCACGAAATTTCGGAGCCTTGCCCACAGAGCCGGACACAGCTGCGGTGCCGCTCGCCGGTTGACAAAGGAGTTGCCACACTCCCTCCGGGATTCCGGGGGTCCTTATAAGCGCCTGATAGTCAGTTGGCTGGACATGTGTGACCTAATCAACGTCCCGGTTGTAGGCCGTCCAGTCCTTGTCCGGGATCCTAGCCCAATGCCTAATCCTGTAAACCAGGGAGGCATCAATGGGGAAATGCTTAGCCGTCGGCGTAGCATCCCTTGTGGCTGCACTGAGCGGTCTACGCTGAGACCGCGGGCCCGCATCGACTATGGGTGTCTCTGCGACCTCCAGCTTGATTTCCCGTTCAAGGAAATCCAAAAGCTGGGCAACCCGCTCCCCCTGTAAAAGAGGGTCCACCGGGGGAGGTGGCGGAAAGAGGACCTCGTCCGATATCCGGTAGGATACGGAGGCCATATACGGTGCATTCGGCATCGTAAATGCGGCACCGAGGGTGGCTGGAGCCGGGACGGCAGGAGAAGTCCCCCGTACCGGAGGGCTGTCTCGTGCCATATCCAGAAAATCGACCTCCTCTCCCGAGGGATAGATGTCGAGGGCATCCTCCTCCAAGACCTCAGGGTCAGGGGAATGCCAAGTCGAGGCAGTGGTAGCTGCCGGGGAGAGAGGAGTAGGAGGCGAAAGCCTCCGCTCCAGAGCCTGTGACACCAAAGTCTTAAGTGTCTTCTTGAGTGTGTCCTGAAAAGCGGGATCCTCGAGGGGGTGGCCCCGATGTCGCTTTCTATGTCTCCTCATATGTTCAGGGGAGGATGAGGAAGAGGAGGATAAGGGAGAGGACCTATGACGTCGACTCTGCCTCTCCTTGTGTGTACTGTCCCGATCCCTGTCCCTCCTCCAGGGTCTGCCTCGTTCGGGACACCCTAATGGGGAGACGGGAGGAGAGGGCTCCGCCACCGTGCTAGGCACCACTGGAGTACGTGTTAGCGTACGTCTACTCAGCTGAGGGGGCCCGACAAGGGGCGCTCCGCTAAAAGTGGGCGGCGGCCCCGCCTCCCTGACGGGAGGTGGGTGCGCTTTGAGCCTGGGTGGTGGTGGCGGCGGGGGGGAAGACGAAGAGGGCCTATCAGACCGTCGCTTCTCCACTTTCTCCACCGCTTTTTGAAAATACCGGTCGCGGTGGAGTCTGTGCTCCGACCACGCCGCTAGGTCCCAATCGCTGCAAAGAGTACAAGGACTTGACTCGCAGCATAATCTACACGCGTAACCGTGAGATTGATGTCACCTGAGCATAATTTAAAGAAGCGTTTGCACGCTATGCATCGCGGGACATCCTGGGTGTGTAAAACATCGACACTCGGGGACCTGTCCTCCATGTCTATGATACTGGTGAAAATAAATACAAAACTGTAATGTTCAACGTAGACAATCTTAATTGCGTTCACACGAGCCGTGGAACTGCGTAGCTAATGGCTACGGGACCAGGAAGAAAAATAGCTGTCTCAATGCTATACTTCTTGCCAAGAATGTCACCTGTCACCTGACCACGTAGCTTGGTAGCTAGTGGGTGTATAACCGGACTAGCTGTACGGTGTGCGTTATCCTGTTATATACGGACCCGTAAACACGGGCCGCGGAACCGTATAGAACCGTCCAATATGGATCACGGAACCATCCAATGGAACCGCCCCGTAACAACCCCATAAACACGGGCCGCCGCCCCGAACCGCATGGATCACGGAACCGTCCAATGGAACCGCCCACCCCGTAAACACGGGCCACGGAACCGTATGGAACCGGGCCCAATGGAACCGTTAATGCCCGTGGAACCGTCCAATGAACAACGGGCCGCGGAACCGTATGGAACCGTCCAATGAAACGAACCCCGTATGGAACCGGATCTTAATTTTTCAATGGAACTCTCTCTTTTCCAAACCTCACCACTTTAGGCTGCGTTTTTTCAACAACGGGCCGCGGAACCGTATGGAACCGTTTGTTTGTTTGTTTGTTTGATGAGGTCTTAACGGCACCACGACAACGAAGGTCAAATTGTGCCTGAGAGGTCAGATCATTTTAGAGGTAGTAAGGAAAGAGACCAGGGGGAGAATGAGATAAATTCAAGAACAAAAGCCAGAAAGCTGTGATCGAGAGAGGAGGTGCATGGGTAAAACAAAAACAAAGTAGAGAGGGGGTGGAAGAGGAGAATTAAATATGGTTGTAGAGGGATGCATGCTGAAGAAAGGAGATTATTTTTTCTGGAGGATTTTTTTGGAAGAACTCAGCAATTGAGTTGTGGGGAGCGAGGGAAGCTCTGGGAAGGTTGTACAGGGGGCAAGCAAGGAGAACGTGTTGGATTGTGAGGATGCAGTGGCAATTGTTACAGAGGGGTTGGGGGAACCAATAAGGAGGTGGGAGTGAGTGAGGTGGGTGTGACCAATTCTAAGACGGGTAATATGAACGTTGTCGATACGAGAAAGGTTGTTGATGGTGGATTTGATCGATTGTGGGCTGGATAACATGGAGTTTGTTATCAATTTGGAAGTTCCATAAGGTTTGCCAGCGGTCACGAACAAGAGAAGCGATAAGCGGTTTGATGTCAGAGAGGTTTTGGGAAAAGGGAAGGGAGGAGGTTAAGGGCAAGCTTAGCGGCTGTATCAGCCCTGTCATTGCCAGGGATGCCAACATGGCTGGGTATCCAAAGAAAAGAACACTTTTCCTGCAGAAGGTGGGAGAAAAGAGTTTCCGGAGGAGGAGGTGGCAGGTGAGGTTATCCCATTTAAGATTGAGTAATGAATTAAGAACAGCCTTTGAGTCAGAGAAAATGGCAAAGTGACTAAGAGGAGAGTACTCAATAAAGTTGAGGGCGAGGAGAATGGCCTTAGCCTCGGCTGAAAAGATGGATGAGTGGTCAGGAAGTCTGCTACTGAGGGTTATGTCTTGGATGATGGCAGCAGCAGCTGTCTTGTTGCCTTCCTTGGAGCCATCAGTATAGATGGAGGTGTAATTTGAGAGTTGGTCTTTGATTTGGTTGTGGAGATTGATGAAGAGGTTAGGGTGAGTTTGAGTTTTGTTATAAGTGGAGAGGTCTAGGTGGACAGAAGGAAGGGGGGTGGCCCAAGGCGGAAAAGTGGGCCAGGAGTAGGTGCCGAGAGTGGCGGGGTTGATGCCAAGTTGAAAGAGGTCTGATTTAATGCGTAAGCTGAAGGGAGGCGATAGGGTTTTAGTCCTATCAAAGAGGGAGGAGAAATTGGGGTACCTAATGAGGTTGTAAACAGGGTTCTGGGTGTTGGTGAGGACTCTAAAAGCATAGGAGAGGCTAAGCTTTTTACATCTAAGTAGAAAGGGGGGTTCGTTGGCTTCAACATAAAGGCTAGTGATTGGAGAGGTCCTGTAGGCTCCTAGACAAAGCCTGAGGGCTTCATTTTGGATGGTGTTAATGTGGTTGAAGTATGAGTTGTGAGCGACACAGTAAACAATATTGCCATAGTCAAGCTTGGCACGAATGGTGAGCCTGAAAATTTTGAGGAGAGCATAGCGGTTCGCTCCTCAAGTAGTGTTGGAGAGCAGTCGGAGGAGGTTGAGGGAGCTATTGCATTTTAGTTTCAGGTTGGTGATGTGTGGCTTGTAGGTGAGCTTGGGGTCTAGAGTTAGACCAAGGAACTTTGTGTTTTCAACTTTAGGGATGCGATTCCCATTGAGCACAAAGTTCGGGTTGGAGTGGAGGTTGTTGAAATGACAAAAGTGCATGCAGACTGTCTTGTCTTTGGAGAATTTAAAACCGTTATTGTTGCTCCAGACTTGCAGCTGATTGAGGCTGGTTTGGAGCCTATTTTCAACAATAGGAAAGCTAGGGGAGGAGTAGAAGATGGTGAAGTCATCCACGTAGAGGGTACGTTTGATGCTGGGGCCAAGGTCATTCCCGATGTCATTAATGCTCAGGTTGAAGAGAGTGGGGGAGAGGATGCTGCCTTGGGGGACGCCCTCTTCTTGGGGGTACGGCTTGGAGAGGGTGTGGCCAATACGAACTTGGGGAGGTGGCCTCTGAGGCCAATGGTGTGAAGTTTTCGGGTAATGCCGTATTTCCAAGTAGTGTCGAAAGCTTTCTCGAGGTCAAAAAATATGGCAATGAGGTGTTCCTTTTTTGCAAAGGATTCCCGGATAGCGGTGTCGAGCGTAATTAACTGATCTAGAGTATTGCGACGTTTTCGGAAGCCGCTTTGGTGAGGAGAGAGGATTCTGTTGGTCTCGAGGAACCAGTTTAGTCTCTGATTAATGATCTTTTCCATAATTTTACAGAGACAGCAAGTAAGGGCGATGGGTCGGTAGCTGGTGGGGTCGGTGCTATCCTTCTCCGGTTTAAGGACGGGGATGACAATAGCTGTCCTCCAGATAGGGGGAAAGGAGTGTGAGGACCAAATGTGGTTGAAGATGGTGAGTAGGGTAGTGGTGACCTTGATAGGGAGGTGTTTCAGAAACTGATAAGGGATGTTATCTGGGCCCTTAAAGGTGCAGCCAGCGTCGTTGATGGCTTGCTTTAATTCAGAAAGGGTGAGAGGGGTGTTGTAGCTTTCGGAGTTGTCAGAGGGAAAAGTGATTCTCCGGGCTTCATCGCAAGCTTTTTTGATTTTGAAAGCATTGCAGTAGTTGGTCGAGGACGAGATGTTGCTGAAAGAGGCGGCGAGGTGGTCAACGATGTCTTTTTTTGCGGTGAGAAGGTCTCCATTCCAAGAGAGATGGGAGATGGAAGATTTGCCTATGGAACCGTCCAATGAACCGTTCGCCCCGTAACAACGGGCCGCGGAACTGTACGGATCTTAATTTTTCTCTTTACAACTTAGGGGCGCAGCGCCTCTAAGAGGATATCTTCTCTCTCTCTGAACTATCTTAACTCTAGGTGGCGTTCACTTGGAACCCGACCTAAGGCGCAGCGCCACTGAGTTAATCAGAGCTTATCTCTCTCTTACCTTTTCTATCCTCTCAACTTTAGGCAACGTTTTTTCAACGCCCCTAAGAGGTTATCTTATCTCTCTCTCTCTTAGCTATTCAACTCTAGGTGGCGCAGCGCCACGAAGAGGACTAAGATCTTATCTTCTCTCTCTGAACTCTTTTAACTCTAGGTGGCGTTTACTTGGAACGTCACCTAAGGCGCAGCGCCACTGAGTTAATCATTCTTGGAACAAGATTTCTGAAAAGAGAAGAACGTATAGCAATGCGTACATACAACGAATACAGCAATATCGCCCCTGTGGGGGAAGTACCTATAATCCTACGATCAAAGAGAGACGGGGCATAGCAAAACAGTACATCAAAAAAAAAAATTAACAAAAAAATTCTCTATCTGAAAAATTTTTGAAACCCGAGAAAATGCATCCAACGTAAAGACTTTACAAGCGCCGGGGTAGCGTGGAAAACACAAACCACTGAGTACTTGAAGTCTGTAAAGATAAAAAGAAGAGATTAGATATCCTTTAAACAGTACATCGGAGAGACCCCCATCCGGTCTCTCCCAAGCCCCAAAAAACAAGCTTGAAAATTAAAAACTTTGTCTCTAATTTATGTAAGAAAAATGAAAATATTCATATGCTGGTAACGTTAATACAAAAATAAGCTCTCTTGTAACAACTGTAGCTCCTTGGAGAAGCTCGAGCCGACTCCCCGAACACCCGACGAAGACGTCGACCCAATGCGCATGCGCCAAAATCAGAAAAAGAAATTGGCCTAATGCATACGAGAACTTGTACAGAGAAATCCTAACGTGTTAAAACATATGCAAAGTTATAACGCTAGGTTCCTCGTGGTGGGGCGGGGCAAAGGGTGGAAAAACCTAAACCCCGGGGTAAGAGGTCCCCTAGACAGGCACACCTGGTGCTCTAGGACCTAAAACACTCACCACGAGAGTAGGACGCTCTCAAACGAGCCACTTGCTTTGTACGAATGGAGACAAAAACCCGCTATCCTAAGTGTAGGCTACACGGGTAAAGTCGTGTAGGTCGGCCGAAGAAATCTCGGACCCATGGCTACCTCGCCCTTACCTCGAAAGACTTGAAAAGGCGAGCCAGATGAGAAAGGGCAGCGTAAAAACCCTCCAGGTAGATGCTGCCGAAGAGAAAAGAGTTAGAAAGGTTAATTATTAATAAAATAGAAATGACCAGTTTTTAGCGATGTTAGTGCCAACAACGCGCTGAAAAAGAGTGAGGTGGTACAGAGGTATTATGGAGGTCAGGGCTTGGCTGGTTACTACGTTTTTTAGGGTCGGTTAGAAGTGCGTTAGAATCAGGTCATGTGACCAGATTGCATATTAATAGCATGGAAGGTAAGGTATAACTTGAAGTAAATATACACATATATATATATATATATATATATATATATATATATATAAAACAATCAATTTTAATGATTTCCAATCAATTTTAAAAATAATATTATAGCTTCTAAGTGTTACAAACAGATAAAAGTAATATGAAAGTTCACTGCTTACAGCTGAGACATGGATAATGGACTGCTTGGTAATGACTCCCCAAATAATGAGCCAGTGCCTGGGAGGGTGGACAGGTCCTCATGATCACTCTCTGATGGACGTTCTGTGTCTTCAGAGGCCGCCTCACTGCGCGTGTCCTCTCTGGTGTCATCAGCTGATTCCCCAACAGACCTCACATCAGGGCTTCCTTGATCATCTACCTCCAACTGTGAAAAGAATTCAAGAATGAAATTAAGTTTATTCTCAACTTTCATTTGGACCTAGTTTGATATTACATCATCATTTGTGTTGACCACTTAATTATTATTTAGGTCAGTCATGTTAACCCTATGTTAATAGTGACAGTGTCTTTGATAGTGTCTTTAGTGACATGGGCTTTATCATGGGAGTTATACCAATTTGACATGGGCTTTATCATGGGAGTTATGCCAATTTGTGGGTGGAGAGATCCATCTTTTTCAAGCCCTTATCAAACAAACAAACAAATATGATTAAGTATTATAGAAACAATTTGGTGTAAATCATGTTAACATCTTTTTCCAATTAGGAGTTAGGGCATTTCAAAGATTGTGCTATTGTGTTAAAAAGTGACTTCACAAGAATGAAATGTGATGTCATAAAGGCAGATCCAAGACCATTCTTGTGTATTTCTATAAAACAAAAACAAAATTTTTCTTTTACTTAAAATGTAAGGTTTATCAGCAGATGGCAAATCAGCATGTTCTATAAAGTGCATGTCATACCCCATCTAAATAATTGAACAAAAAAAGCTTCTAGTAATTTAAGAAGAGGCAATTATTATTCAAAAAATACACAACAATTATCTTGGATCTGCCTTTATGACATCACACTGTACACTGTGAGGTCACTTTTCAACACACTCTCACAATCTTTGAAATGCAATAACTCCTGAAAGGAAAAAGATATCAACATGATTTTTACACTAAATTGTTTTTTTCATAGTCCTCTATCAAAATGAGAATCCATGGGAAAATTCCTCTAAGATGAATCTCTCCATGCTCCAATATCTCCCATAATAAAGCCCATGTCACCAAAGAATGAAATTGATTGACTATTAAATATCCACAGGAATATTCCTTTAAAAGAATACCATTACTGGTCACACCCACCATTTTTAGTTAACACACACACACACATAGCCCTCCATACTTCAAATAGCTCATCACTACCCCACTGAGTAACCCCTTAACCTTGGCCTACACAGATACTATTCAAGCTAATAAACCTTTTATAAACCTTTTTGTATCTGTATTTTTAACAATTAATTTATTGTATTTTTTCTTGACTTGTATGTTTTTTTTTATTGTAAAGTGCTTTAGAGCAATTTTATATTGGATTAAGGCGCTATATAAATTCTGTAGAATAAAAAATAGTGAAAAACATAGCTCCAATATTTAAGGTTTAAACTTGAATACCAGCATCTTGATAACACATCTTAAGAAAATGATATAAGTCATGAGATCAAGCTTAAGCCAAACTTCACTTCAGTACAGAACAGAGATCAAAATTAGTCAAATGTTTTATTGCTTAGGATACAAAACCTTTCTTTTCCAATTAATATGGCATAGTATTAATCATAAATGAATCAATAGTAGTCTCTTTATCATGATAATAAAGTAAACCTCACAACTATAAATCAAAAGGTGTCACCCACCTAATATGCCAACTATTCATAACTGCCAGCAATCCTGTTCCTAATAATTGCTGACTGCTTCCCATAGAGATTCAACTCCCCAAAATATACCCCTAATCCCCCCTCCCCCCGCCCCTGCCTAAACAGTACAACCAACACTAACAATTCAAAAAGAAGGTATGTCACCACCAAATTGGAAAAATCTACGGTTCCTGCGATTATATATAACCACGAGAAAATTGGGAATTCGTGGGGAAAAAACAAAAATCATAAAAATAAACCACAGGGAGAAATCCCACATGGTTCAGATGCTAACTTTGGATTAGAAGCAACTTGTTTTGTTATCGTATATCTTTAATTGCTGTGTTCTTACACGTTTAGTTTATTTATCATACTGGAACATGTAATTTGTGTATATTTTGTTGCTTGTTTAAGTTTATGGTTTTTGCCTTTAAAACTATAAGCCACAATCACAACAACCAATGAACAATTGTATTTGGCTCCACCTGACATGAATAATGATGAAGTCAACAACTCAACACTATGGGATCCTGTATCATCCTTACGTTTATCTACAGCATCATGCCAAGTTTGATTTAAATCTGACATGAGTTTGTGTAAATATGAGCATAAACAGAATTTCATGGTTAGTCCCTCCATTAGTCCTCACTAATATTCATGACATCACACCAAAAAAACAATGGGATCATCTGCACCAAAACAATAGGCATTTGAGGTATCATGTTTACATCTGCAGACCAAAAACAATAGGAATCATCATCCATATATACCAATTATGACATAAATCCACCTCACTGTCCTTGAAACATCATGTTTTCAACTTGTTAACAGAAATTTTACATTTGGCCCCACCAACTAATTAAAATTCATGACATCAGCACCAAAATCAATAGGGCTCATCTACAAACAACAGCACATCCATATTCTACATATGACATAAATCCACTGCATGGTTGTTGGATCATCGTGTTTACAACTTGTTAACAGAAATTTACATTTAGCCCCACCTACTAATTAATATTATTGACATCAGCACCAAAATCAATAGGGCTTATCTACCAACAACAGCACATCCATATTCTACATATGACATAAATCCACCATATGGTTGCTGGATCATCGTGTTTACAACTTGTTAACAGAAATCTACATTTAGCCCCACCTACTAATTAATATTCATGACATCAGCACCAAAATCAATAGGGCTTATCTACCAACAACAGCACATCCATATACCAAGTATGACACATCCACCGCACGGTTCTTGGAATATCATGTTTACAAGCTTAACACAATTTTACATTTAGCCCGTCTACTAATTAATATTCATGAAATCAGCACCAAAACCAATAGGGATCATCTACAGACCACAACACATCCATATACCAAGTATAACATAAATCCACCGCACAGTTCTTGGAATACAGACCTCCGTGGTGTAGTGGTTAAAGCTTTGTCCTCTCACCCACACGTCCCAGGTTTGTATCTCAGTGGATCTGCAACCAGTGAGTTCACAACTGGTTACCAAAGGCCGTGGCCGTCTTAATATAATGTCCAGCACTAGATGCTTTGGGACGTTAAACCTTGCTGTGCTAGGCTATATCATGTTTACAAGCTTGGTAACAGATTTTTACATTTAGCACCGCATACTAATCAATATTCATGACATCAGCACCAAAAACAATAGGGATTATCTACAGACCACAACACATCTATATACCAAGTATGAAATAAATCCACCACACGGGTAAATATATGCTCTAAAAACGTCCTCAATGTAATTGTGCGAAGGAAAGTATATTAATTGCAAAAGAGGGAAGTATATAAAGATGTATTCACTACATTAAAATTATTTCTGTCGCAATTTTCCATGGAAAGATTTTCGACACCTTTATTCAGAACTGTGGGAAATTTTATTCATTTAACATAATTAATTCCAACTCTGTGTAACCATATAAAACAAAACAACTCAGCAACAAAAAAATATTTCTACTGTAGAAATTTACTTCTGTTATTCTTTTCTGTTTGGGTGGCCTTCCTCTCTTTTTCTTTTTTAACTTTCCCTCCTCCAATTTAACGGATGGTACAGCTGGGGATGAGGGCGCTGTAGATGCCACCAATGAGATGTCAGAAGAGTCCTCGTTCTCCGACACTGGTTTTGGAATCAAAAGCTGCAGGAGTTTAGGCTGAACCTCTTCCACTACAGAAATCTCCTCCTAAATGAGAAAGGGGAGAGAAATATAAAATTCCATCAAGAGTAAGCCCTCTTCATTCTAACATTTCTGGCAGTGACTCGAGTAATACTCAGAACTTCAATTCCAGTCATCAAGTTCTGGGCTGAATTATGCAAATGTTTCTCAGTGATTTTTCACTATTTTAGAAAAGCTTTGTTAATGTATCAGCTACCCATCTCTTTAAGATCAGATACCAGTCCATAATCATCCTCCTTAGGCAAGACAAAAAACTAGATTTCGCAAACGATACAAATACCCTCGCCACTACAACACACCTTCCACTCTCTGTCCTACATGTCATCCCACCCTGTCTCACATGCCATTCCACCCTCTGTTCCACACGCCTTCCCATCCTACATCCAACATTACAGGAAATCATACATGAAATTTAGATGTCTCTACACCACATGACTCATATGCCATCACACCTAAAATCAAGATGACATCCCACTACATGCCATCCATTCCTGTACCACATGCCGCCCCAACCTGTCCAACGGACGGATGAACAAACGGACCGATGAAAGAATGGACGGATGGACAGACAAATGGTAAAGATGCTATATCCTCTTTTCACCAACTTTGTTGGCACGGAGATAATAAGCGAAAAGATTACTCACCTCTTCAGTCTTAGTTTCTGCATCTGGTGTCTGCTCTACTTTGCTTTCCTCTGGTTTGGGTGCACTCTCCTCTTTTGTTTCTTCAACACCTATGACCGGGGTTGAACCTTGGTACCCTCCCTGTTTGGACACCAACAATTTGGAAAGAGTTGGAGTTTCTAAAGAAATAATGATAAAAATATGTCCATAAAATGTACTATTATTGGTTTGAAGCAAAAGGCCAAGTCATTAGCTCAAGAGAACAAGTATATCCTATTGCGCACAAAAGAGATTATCATCCTTTTGAAAAAAACAAATCGCAGATAAGATTAGAAGCATAATAAGAAAATCACAAATAAGATAAGGAAGCATAATAAGAAAATCACAGATAAGATAAGAACTTAGGAAACATAATAAGAAAATCCCAGATAAGATAAGAATAATAATAAGAAAATCACAGATAAGATAAGAAGCATAATAAGAAAATCACAGATAAGATAAGAAGCCCTGAAAGGAGCAGAGGCCAGCCAAAGGCCACTGAGACAAGCATAGCAGCCTCCCGGGGGAAGTTGAGACTAACTGTAGACCATAAAATTGGGCCCAGCAGCCTCCCAAAGGGAGATCATGGTTATATAAGGTTACAGTACAGCCCTATATTTGGACTAACCATGGTGTAAACAAATATTATGTGGGTTGGTCTTCACTTCAAAACTTGATTGGCAGAATGATTTTTACCAGTCCGCCCCTGGCAATATGCTAAGGCCGGTCCTGCACCGACAATGGATCGGTGGAAGGACTTTGCCCATTTCGCTCCTGGCTATATGCAGAGGCCAGTCTGGCACCGGCAGTAGATCGGTGGAATGATTTTGTCCAGTCCGCCCCTGGCTATATGCTGAGGCCAGTCCTGCACCGGCAATGGATCGGTGGAATGATTTCGCCCTGACTATATGCGGAGGCTGGTCTGGCACCAGCAGTGGATCAGTGGAATAATTTTGGTCAGTCCGCCCCTGGCTAAATGCAGAGGCCGGTTCTGCACTGGCAGTGGATCAGTGGAATGATTTTGGCCAGTCCACCCCTGGCTTTATGCGGAGACCAGTCCTGCACCCGCAGTGGATCGGTGGAATGATTTTGGCCAGTCCGCCCCTGGCTATATGCAGAGGCCTGTCCTGCACCGGCTGTGGATCGATGGAATGATTTTGGCCAGCCCACCCCTGGCTATATGCGGAAGCTGGTCCTGCAATGACAGTAAATCAGTGGAATAATTTTGGCCAGTCCGCCCCTGGCTATATGCGGAAGCCGGTCCTGCACCAGCAGTGGATCGGTAAAATGATTTTGGCCAGTCCGCCCTGGCAATAGGCGGAGGCCGGTCCTGCACCAGCAGTGGATCGGTGGAATGATTTTGGCCAGTCCGCCCCTGGCATTAGGCAGAGGCCGGTCCTCCACCAGCAGTGGATCGGTGAAATGATTTTGGCCAGTCCGCCCCTAGCTATATGCAAGCAAAGTAAATGCTGCATCCTTTGCTTAACTTACATTAAACACACTTATAATTTTTGAATTTAATTCATCGGAATGATTTGGAGGTAATTAGCCTCTTTTTATAGGATAAAAGCAGTTAGCAATTTGGATAATTTATTATCTAGCATATTTCTTGAAAGATACAAACCTTTTAAAATTCTTTCTTTGATTCTTGGTGTTCTAGCTGAAACTCTTATTAATGAGATTATGATTCATTTGCTGATTTTATTTGTAAATGTTTAAAATATTTGATAAACAAACAAACAAATCTACATTTTACTCAGAAATCATGATGAAAATAGTGATCGGATCTGAAATCAAACTTTTCCTAGTAATCTAAGGACTGTATTGCCAAGACATGTAAGACAGATTTACTTTTTGTCAAAATTTTTGTCAGAAATTGTTCCATTTTTTGTTAATTTACATTGGCTCTGTCAGATATCTGATTGTTTTTACAATTAGAATATTAACTTCTAAATACCTTTATGCGTTTGCTCCCAACCCACTTTTCGGAATATCTCTTCTTCTAAACACCTTCTTGACATTCTTAGAACCATAATTCCCCTAAACTTTGGAATAAATTTCCTGACCATATATAAAGAGAAACTTATCTAAATTGTTTAAAAGTCGCCTGAAACTTACTTCTTATCATGCATTTAAATTAGCAAACTATCAAATTTTATCAGTCCTAATTGATTAATTGTTTTAAATGATTGTACATTTATTTAATTTTTGATTTTAATCACTTATGTTCATTCATCATATTTTGTTTTACCTTTTAATTTGAAAAATAAATAAATAAATAAATCTAAATAACTATTACATATAGAATTTGTGCTGCCTTCAATCATCTCACTCACAACTTCTGCATATACTAAAGAATCCTGAAAATGTGATTGCCATAGCTTTGAAATTAAACAATTAGTTTTGGGGTCAAGCAAGCCTTTAAATATATAGATATCTAATTTTATATTTTAGTATCATTTGTGTAGAAACAACTGAAATCAGACTAGTTGTGATGTCATAGCCTCAGGTTCCTCAAAGTTTTTATGTATTCTATCATATTTTTTCCTGTGATGTTGTGGCTTAATAACCATGGGATATGTCAAAAAAGTAGTAAAACTGAATCTAGGAAGGTTATTTATTGTATATCACCTGAATAAAGACCAAAGAAAAATAATTTAGATAGTGAAAAAATTAAATAAACTTCCTTCAAAATACATTAACAATTGTTAAGAATGTGAGGATGAAGACACCAACTCTCCATAGTAGACTCACTACACCAGTCATTTCTACACAGATAAGACAGAGGTTTAAACTTGAATATCTCCTTAACGAAATTAGATTTTTGAACGGTTTATTCACCATTTTGTTTCTTTTGAGATCCTCTTTCATATAAGATGGACATGCTTGACCACTGAACTAATCCTTTAAAGTTTTTACACAAACATAAACAATGTTTTTATAATACAATCAAACCAACACTTCCAACAATGTCCCTAGTGCCTAAAGGACATCCAATAAAAAATGAAGTGATTTTCAGAGTCTTAGACACACATGAAACTCTGTGAAGCTTGAAGTATATCTGAAATGCAAAGCGGCTGTATACAATGTTTTAGTATGATGGCATGAAACGATGCAAAAACTCTACTGTTTGTATTAACGTGGAGAAAAACCAGCTACTGGATACAGTGTATATTAAAACAACATAAAGCAGTCAGCTTAGCTTGGTATGGAGTCCATGGGGACTAGGGTTGCTGTAGATGTCAAAATAATTTTCAGGTCAAGTTTAGTTTACAGACATTTCATTCGTATGTAAAAGTCTTTATTAAACAAGACATGTTATTTGCAAGCACCTTCTGCCAAATTATATCATTTTCTATTACTGGAGACCAATGTCAGGAAAATCCCATCAATATTCAGTCAATTCAGCCAAATTTAATTTTATGTCCCCCTTGAATAATTTCCCTTAAGCAAACTCTGTGGCAGTAATGCTTCAGCTTTCTAATCTAGCGTCCCGGGTTTAATTCTCGGTGGGTCTCCCACCAGTGCTCCACGAATGTTTAAAAAAACATCCGTGGGCGTCTCGACATAAATACTCCAATGGAGGTCTGTTGGGATGTTATAAACCTTGGTAAACCAACCAAATTTTGTACCCCACCTTGGGACCATTAGGTTGTATATGTCGGTATGAATGTCTTAAAAACAAAGAAAATGTTATTAGCAAATATTCTGTCCAAGTTTGAAACTTTGACCAACTACATCAGTTCCAATTGATGTAAGTAAATTACTTTCCAAATAATTATTTTTGTCATGTCCGCTAAGAATTTAATTGGGACTTAGAGAGACTAGCATTGGCATGGATAAAATTGACACAAAATAATGATCTTCATGACACCCCTCCTGCAACCAAAATCTCCAAGGAATGTAGTAGTATGTTTGAACTAGTCTTAAAGAAAACTCTAATTGTGTAAGTACTCCAGGAAATGATGTCATCAAGAAGATGATTTCAAATCATTGTCCACTCCCTAACATGTTACTCACCTTGATAGCAGATCAAGTAAGCTTTTTAATTACGTTTTATAGACTATCTACATTACACATATTTTAACAAACTTGTAACAGCTTCAAAACTCAGCACCAGTTTGTCTTATTTTCATGTATCATATAAGAAACCAGAACCAAAAGGTTTTGTGGTTCCGATGACTTTTTTTCATATGCTGATTGATTTGCAAGTTTTGTGAAATTAAAAGTTTTATACTATGAACATGTACACATTAGCACTTATCATACCTGTACCAAATATGAAACAAAACATATATACGATTGTTAAAATATAGGCATTTCAATATTTTTACATTAAGCCCCGCCTACTTATTAATAGGCATGACATCTTCACCAAAATCAATAGGGCATATCTACGGACCATGAGCTATATGTGTACTTCATATGACTTGAATCCAGTTTATCATTCTTTAGATATCACGTTTACAAGCACTTTTCAGCAAAAACATATTAAGCCCCGCCCACTATGCATTTCAACATTTTCATACCATAAACATGTACACACTAGCTAACATCATAACTGTACTAATTATGAAAGAAAACAAGATATGTGATTGTTAAAATAAGAACATTTCAAGATTTTTGCATGAAGCCCTGCCTACTCATTAATATGCATGACATCACCACCAAAAACAATAGGACACATCTACGGACCATGGGCTGTTTGATACCACATATGACATGAATTCACTATACCGTTCTTGAGATATCGTGTTTACGAGCTGGACACAAATATGCATACACCTACACACATACCATCATGACTGCATAGGTTCCTGATGCTATCACATCTGAACCAAAAAGAATTATGTGTCTGACCACTAGACAGAGGCATAGGAAATAGGTTACAACCCAACGCTTCCTCCCAGAAAAATATATTCAGTTAGACTTCAAAAAAAAAAAAAAAAGACTCTCACAAGGTTATTTCCAGGCTAGTGTTAGCAGCATTACATTTTCAGCCAATTTGGATTTACCCCAAACAAAAACAAGCTATTACGCCTACACCATTAAAAAAATATTCGCATAGATATTTATCTTTTCATATACAGTATGATAAAAGAAATTCATAGAAACAAAGTGGTAAAAAAACTATATTAATTATCTTATTCTGTTTAGAAGTTATAACAATTTAAAGAGTAGAAAAATGTTCTTAAAACACCTTATACAGTATATGTCCTTCAGCCTGGTGATGTAATTAAAGTAAATCCAGCACAGTTCTTATGTATTTCTTATAAATTTAATCACACTTTTTTCACATTATTAAACAGCATTTTTGGTTCATTATAGGTGGAATATATAATTTACAAAAAAATTTTTGTTTTTTCTTGAATGTAAATCAAATCATTTACAATGATGAAAAAATACAGATGTTGCCAATCAGTGACTTATGTCTAAATTCAAAAATACTTTTAAATTTTTGTAACTTCTAAAAGGAATAAGATATTAACATAGTTTTTTCACCACTTTGTTTATCAAAAATTCTCTATCATATATGAAAAATATGAAAATCCATGGGAATATTCCTTTAAATAAAACCCAATCCTCCATACTACAAATAACCAAAAGAATAAAATGAGAATTCAAATTTTCACATGCTAGAAAATGTTCAGGTTTAAAACATAGTATTCTGCATTATGAATAACCAACCAGTAAATAAAATGAAGCATAAGAATTAACAAAAAAACGATAAATGAAAGCAATATTTTCTCAAAGCAAGAATGAATCCTTTCCTGTTATTGTGACTTAAAAGTATTGATATTCGTGGTTGAAACCTAACAACAAAACAATAAGTAAATAAAAGTACAAAAATCAAGCTGATTTCTCATTTGCGGAGATGACTGATTCAAGATTAATGTTGAGGCAGAGTGTTTAATGCAAGGGGCAGAGTATTTAATGCACGGGACAAAGGACTTTGGCACTAGTGGAATGGCCTGACTTCAGGGGGGTCATTTACAAGTGCAAAGTCTCTTTAACGGTGCATTAAAACATTAATAATCTTTTCATAAAAATTTCCACGTTAGATTACAAAAAGAATGAAAACAAGGAAAGTTATACAATCTTCATTTTGTTCACCTGTTGTAAAACATCAATAATCTTTTCATAACAATTTTACATTAGATTGTTTAAAATGCATAAAAGCAACAAAAAAGAATGAAAACAAGGAAAGTTATACAATCTTCATTTTGTTCACCTGTTGTAAAATGGACCAAACCAAATACTTGAGCCGTGCATTACTGCCATTTAATGCACGGGTCATAACAATGCAAATAATCCATAGAAATGTTATAATCATGTTTAATGCAGGAGGGACAACATGTACCTGGTTGAAAAAGCCATCTTCAGTCTAATACAATGATTATTACACTGAATGGGCATTTGATTGTCAACCATTTTCCACTTAAAAAGTACCACCAATTATTTTCATTTCCTGAAAATGTTAAAATATTACACATTGTCAATGTACAGTATTATGACTACTACATATATCCATTTTATTTTCTTACAACTCTTTCAATTGTGATCTGTCTCAGCTTTCTGTAACAAGTGTTCCATCATTCAGTTAAACCTCGGAGCCTTCTCTAATTTTGCTTACAACTGTTTCTGCATTCTGTCACAACTGTTTCAATGTCATATTAGAACTGCCTCATCAATCAGTTATATATGTTTCAGTACTGTGTTACAACAGTTTATCACCCACTTTATTAAACAGGTCTTTAAGCATTAATTTACAATTGATGTCTCTGCATTAGGAAATAAGGCCACGCCCACCATAGCAACGCTGTAAGTAGGTGACGCAAACAAACCTCAAATCCGCAATCATGCATGACTAATGCATTAACATTTAGATGTTCATTAGGCCTGCGCAAGCATTGATCTATTTATGGTGCTTCCCCAGACTTTTAGAGTTTTTGTAAAATGAATAAACAAAATTCCGTTTGCTAACCGTTCTGGGTTACGGAATCGATTTATAGGGACAATTTTTGTTCACCATCTTGTCGTCACTCAGTCTGTGTGTGCAGAAATTTGTTTTGTGCAGTATATTGCATTGACTACATGAGTGCACACCTCTAGCTAGCTCTTATGTTCCAGTACCGCATAAGATTTTTGCCACACTTAGTAAAGCATATTTTGTTGCTAGGCAAATTGGTGCTGTGATTGCCTGAAAGAGCTGTCAATCAACTAACTTCGAGAGGTTAATTGCATCAGTAGTCTTTTAAAACTTTAAGCAAAGGACTTCTGGGGTAGATTATATTTGGGAAGGGGAGAGATAAATAGCATGTTGGAATTAATTTGGGTGGCAGAGGTATGTACTCTACAGAGTGGTATTTAGTTCAGAATTGTTTCAGTATTTCGTTACAAATGCTGCAGAATTGTCAAATAACTCTTTCAGTACTATGTTATAAATGTAACTTTGTAATTAAATTTTCAATAATGTTACAACTATCATAGCTTTCATTAATGTTACAACTATCATAGCTTTCATTAATGTTACAACTATCATAGCTTTCATTAATGTTACAACTATCATAGCTTTCATTAATGTTACAACTATCATAGCTTTCATTAATGTTACAACTATTACAGCTTTCTGTCCAATATTTCAGCTTTTTAGAACAACTGTTTCAGTATTCTTTTGTTCTATTCTGGTACTCAATGACTATTTTGATATTACTACAATTGTAAGAGCACTGTAAATTAGAACGGCAAATACCGTCATGGTTCGCATGCCCATGTAAATTGACACCCATATTATATGACCACGCCAATTATAAAAATGGCATCTCACACTAAGTCCCACATGGCATCCCATGTACCACATGGCATCTCACCCCATGTCCCATATGGCATCCCACCCCATGTCCCACATGGCATCCCATGTACCACATGGCATCTCACCCCATGTCCCACATGGCATCCCACCCCATGTCCCACATGGCATCCCATGTACCACATGGCATTTCACCCCATGTCCCACATGGCATCCCACATGGCATCCCACCATGTCCCACATGGCATCCCATATACCACATGGCATCTCACCCCATGTCCCACATGGCATCTTACATGGCATCCCACCCCATGTCCCACATGACATCCCATCCTATATCCCACATGGCATTCCACCATATCTTCCACATGGCATCCCACCCCATGTCCCACATGACATCCCATGTCCCACATGGCATTCCATCATGTCCCACAGGGCATCCCATCCTATGACCCACATGGCATTCCACCCTATGTCCCACATCCCATGTACCAAATGACATCCCACCTCATGTCCCAAATGACATCCCATGCCTTGTCCCACATGGCATTCCACCATATCTCCCACAAGGCAAACCACCATACAGTATCTCACATGGCATTCCACCATATGGCATTCCACCATATGGCATTCCACCATATGTCCCACATGGCATCCCACGCTATGATCCACATGGATCCCATCCTACATGTATGTCCCACATTAATCCAACCATATGTACCACATGACATCCCTCCCTATGTCCAGACCTGCCAACCTTTAGGATCACCAAACTGTATTCTGGAACTACAAAAGTTGTATTTTTGATGAAAAAAACTGTACTCTTCAAACAAAATGTACAAAACAAAGGTTTACTGTGGCTATTTAATGTCAGATTATGTAGTGGTTAAAATGTATTTAACCAAAAAAAAACAACAAACAAATTGGCAAGGGCTTCGCTGTATGCGGGGACTTTTAAGAAAAGTGCCCACGGAAACTTGTCAAGTGTTTAAAATCCTTCAAGAGGACATAAGCGCCAACCGAGCATAAAAAGTATGAGTAAAAAAATATATATTAAAAAATAAAAAATAATAAAAAATAAAAAATAAAAAATAAAACTAATAATAATAATAAAAAATAAATAATTAAAAAAAACGTATTCTGGTGCCAAAAAACGTTAAATCGTATTCCCAACAGTTTCCTGTTTTAAATACGGCAAAATCGTACTAGTTGGCAGGTCTGTATGTCCCACATGGTATCCCTCCCTGTGTCCTGCATCAGTGGCTTCCCACCTGATGTTCCACATGATATCCCACCATATGTTCCACATGGTATCCCTCCTAATGTTACAATGACATCCTACTTAATGTCCCACATGGCATCACATCCCATGTCCCACATCCCATGTGCCCATGGCCTCCTACCCTATGTCACACATGGCATCCTACCTTATGTCACACATGGCATCCTACCGTATGTCCTACATGGCATCCCACTCCATGTCCCACATGACATCCCATAGGCTCCATAAGAAGTCTCATCCTAGCTATCACAGTCCCTGATTAAGCATACTATGTATGAAAGTGTCAGTTCATATAATAACTTATATGCAAATGACTTGTTGAAATGGGGTGGGACGCCATGTCCCACATGACATCCAATATCATCCCATGTCCCACATGACATTCCATCCCATGGCAATCCACCCTATGTCCTGCATGGCATTCCACTACATATCCTACGTGGCATTCCACCCTGTTCCACATGGCATCCCACTCCATGTCCCACATGGCATCCCACCCCATGTCCCACATGGCATCCCACCCTATGTCTCACATGACGTCCCATAAGCTCCATAAGAAGTCTTATCCTAGCTATCACAGTCCCTGATTAAGCATACTATGTATGAAAGTGTCAGTTCATATAATAACTTATATGCAAATGACTTGTTGAAATGGGGTGGGACGCCATATCCCACATGACATCACATATCATCCCATGTCCCACATGACATTCCATCCCATGGCAATCCACCCTATGTCCTGCATGGCATTCCACTACATATCCTCAGGCATTCCACCCTGTTCCACATGGCATCCCACCCCATGTCCCACATGGCATCCCACCCCATGTCCCACATGGCATCCCACCCTATGTCTCACATGACGTCCCATAAGCTCCATAAGAAGTCTCATCCTAGCTATCACAGTCCCTGATTGAGCATACTACATGTATGTATTAAAGTGTCAGTTCATATAATAACTTATATGCAAATGAGTTGTTGAATAAGAAAAAAAAGGTGGAGTCAAATAATTATGCCTGATATAGCCCTTGGTGTATACAATATGGTAAATATTAAACCATATGTCCTTCATGGCCCCCATCCATGTCCCACATGGACGTAATCGCCATTACATAGGTTCGCATAATGCTACAAAAAAATGACTTGCAGTAGTCTACAGTACATCCTAAAATCAAAGTTACATTTGGTTCAAATAATTAAAAGGTCCACAAATACAGAAGAAACATAATTAGTCCATAACTTCAATTTCCACACATTTTTCATTATTTCCCTTTTAAATATGTAAAAAGTAATCAATTTTCTTAAGTTTGTAAAAGTTGTATTAAACTCCTTTAATGATCATTCCAGTTTCTGTATTACATTCACACTCACCCCAATATATTGAACCCAAATTGGAAAGGGGGCCAGGAGAAGGTTTGGGAGGAGTAGATGTATGATATTCATCATTCTTGCCTGTCATAGTATAGTTTCCTTCAAATTCTGACAGCATTCTACAGTACTCTGATACTAGCACTACATGAAGATCTCATGAAGTTTTAATCAAAATGAAAAGATGAGTTAGTGCAGCGTCATCGTAAGTTATGTGCGCAAAGCAAAACAGCAAGATAAGAATAATGATAAAGAAAACCCAAACCTTTATGACTTTCGGGTGGACCTGTTACATCCTCTGGGGACACGAGAGAAGAAGGCAAGGGAAAAACATGATGTGACATGACAAGAAGCTCAGATGAGCTGATAACGAATCAGTGTTCACATTGAGGCATGTGATTGCAGGATTCCTGCACATACTATCAAATTCCTCAAAAATAATTAAAGGGGAAACCCAAGAAAGAAACAAAATAGCACAACAAAAAGAGCCAAATTGGGCCTTTTTCCAGCCAAATTTGGCCCCTTTTTTCCAGCCAAATTGGGGTTTTTTTTCAGCCAAATTTGGTAATTTCTGACTGATTTTTCTTCTTTCCTCTTTCTATTTTTAGTCTTTTTTGTTTTATATCCAAAAACAAATCCTTTAAATATAAGTCCACCCCAAAAAATCACACATGGGGAAAAAATCCCCTCCCCCCCCCCTTCAATTTTTAACTCCATTGTGAACACTATGAATTATCAGTTTTTTACATCTCACATAGGTTTTCAAGCATTGCCATGGATGCTATGAGCTTGTCTCAAGTTTCCAGTGTGTCAAAACAGATAAATTTGAAAGCATTTCTTAAATTTCTTAATTTTGTGGATTTGATGTGTAATGCACCTTGGGGCAGCAAACAATACTTCCAGTTTGCCAAGGATATGCTTATGTTGATACTTCTGTTCTGAAAGACATTACCGCATATGAGCTGGCAGCTAATTCATTGCAAGCACTCTTATTCTGCAGCAACCAATCACCAAGTAACACCTTATGACCAACCAGGGTCAACGTCTGAATGCCAGATAGATGATGAGAAGCTTAAATCTTACAAATGCACAAAATATAGAAACACCTCTCAGGCAAGTTTTGCATATTACATCATCATCCTGCAAACGCGTAATTGCACGTCAAGCCAAACAAACATACACGATAAAGTCACATGGGGTTAAAATGTTGGGCAAAGAGAGTGTGAAAGTTAATTAAAATCTTTAGGATTCTCTCACCTTTACAGGTTTTTTTTCCTGAGAGGAAAACAAAAATATTTTGGGAATTATGAAGGTTGATCAGGCCTTAAGCTTACAGCCGAGTGGTCAAGCACCTCAGCCAGTCAAATCTTAAGCCTAACATTAGATTGGTTTCCATTTTGAAGGGATAATTTGAAGTGTACATAGGTAAACACTTTTCTCTTATGCATAACAACACAAGTGAAACCTGTCCACCCAATGTGATATTTGTATGTAAATGAATATGGAAGAACATAAAATATGCAAAACCTGCCGAACATGTTTGGGGACAGATAGCTCCTAACAACAAAAATTTGGCATTTACGTCAATATAATAATCCTTCAAATGGGCTTTAACTTTTTGTTTTCATTTCAATTTTAGCAAACATTAGTTAACCTGCCAGTACAGTATACCCCATCAACCATTGTAAGCTCTTGGTGAGAAGCACAAGCACAAAAGGAATAACTTACTTTCTGCTACAGGTGGTAAAGCATCTTTTGGGACTGTTCCACTTCTGGAATCTGGAACACCAGCAAGCATTGATTTCACTTCCAATATCGTTTCCTATATTTCAAAGTTTCAGAAAAAGTGAAGAAAAGAAACAAGAGAATAACTCAGAGATGGGAAAAATCTACGGCTCTATCGGTTATAAGTGCGAGAACAGCTGGAATTCGTGGGAAGAAAAAAATCAGATTTTGTTGTTGTTGTTAGACTTCTTGAGTAAACAACAGTATATGTGGTAACTATGTCTGCTAAAAATATCCCCCATTTAATTGTTTGTTTGTTTGTTTGATGAGGTCTTAACGGCAGTACGACAACGAGGGTCAAATTGTGCCTTAGAGGTCAGATCATTCTAGAGGTAGGAAGGAAAGGGAACAGGGGGAGAATGAGAGAAATTTAAAACAAAAGGTCAGAAAGCTGTGATCGAGAGAGGAGGTGCATGGGTGAAACAAAAACAAAGTAGAGAGGTGGAAGAGGAGAAATAAATATGGTTGTAGAGGGAAGCATGATGAAGGAAGGATATAATTTTATCCGGAGGATTTTTCTGGAAGAACTTAGCAATTGAGTTGTGGGGAGCGAGGGAACTCTGGGAAGGTTGTACAGGGAGCAAGCAAGGAAAACGTGATGAATTGTGAGGGTGCAATGGCAATTGTTGCAGAGGGGTTGGGGGGAGCCAATAAGGAGGTGGGAGTGAGTGAGGTGGGTGTGACCAATTCTAAGACGGGTAATATAGACGTTGTCGATACGAGAGAGGTTGTTGATGGTGGATTTGATCGGAATTGTGGGCTGGATGACATGAAGTTTGTTATCAATTTAGGAATTTCATGAGGTTTGCCAGCGATCATGAACGAGGGAAGCGATAAGCGGTTTGATGTCAGAGTATTCACTACATTAAAAAAAATTCTGTCAAAATTTTTCGTGGGAAGTTTTTTTGGCACCTTTATTCAGAAACGTGGGAAATTTTACAATTATTTCCAACTCCGGAATTACTGATACAACAGGATACATCAATCAGTTTCAAATTAAACGTTCTGGCACAGTTTAGTATCACACTCCATAAACTGAGGTCGGAAATTTTCAAAAGACACTCTTGCATAGATGTGACGAATATTCATCAGGTTAATTTTCATGTTTCAGATTCCTACGAACTTAAATCAATAGTAAAATCTATGCTGTAACATCTTTTAAAAAGGGAATCTCGTCTCGAGAAAATTGCCTGACTTCCCGCCAATAATTGTGCTACATACTAAGTAACGTCACTTCCGCGATGGTGACGGATTGGCTTATCAGTCTATGTGCAAATATTAGACCAATCAATAACCACCATGGAAGTGACGATACTAGTCTGTAGCACAATTACCGTCAGGTGTCAAGCAATTTTCTCTAGTCTCGATTCCCACTTCAAATAATGAAACTGATGTAAATTTGGAATAAGCAGCTTCAATCCCTGCTAAAACTATTCAAATAAAACTTTCTCTGAAGTGAAATTAAGCAGATTTAACGTCACTTCCGTGATGGTGACGGATTGGCTTATCAGTCTATGTGCAAATATTAGACCAATCAATAACCGCCATGGAA